>MEJB01000007.1:1877713-1893113 GCA_001752375.1 Rhazya stricta | reverse complement strand
AACGGAAGAATATATTTTTTTCTTATACATTATAATTTAATATTATTCATAAATTTAATTGAATGTTATGTTTTTTGTATTTTATTGAATTTTAACAACATTTAAAAACAAATTATTACTCACAAGATGACAACAAAAAGTAAAATAAATTGTAGGTTTAATTGTCTATTTCATAATGTATTAATGAAAAAAATTATTTCTTTCGTTTCAAAATAGCTCTTCATTTGGACATACTTACGCATATGAAAAAAATGCTAATTATTATGTAATTTTAAATAAAATGACAATATTAGCCTTCTTTAATTCTTTTATAATTTTAAATATTTTGATCATATATCTCTCCAACRCATAGGAAACAACATTTTAGAATACAATAAAATTAATCAATTGAGAATGCAATAAGAAAACAAATATTTAATATATTCTTAATTTTTAAAATGATAAATAATATGAAACAAATAATGGTTCAAATAAAAAGTTATTTTAAAATGAAAAGACTATGTTTTTAAGTGTATTTATTTTTTTATCAGGAATTCAAGAACAAGTCCATATAACATTAAAAAAAAAAAAAAAAAAAGTCAAAGGAAGTAAAATTTTGGCAGAAGATACCAAGCCCATATATATTGAGGTCCAGCCCCATGACATGACGTTTAAAGGAATTACTCTTTTGCGTTAAGAGACGAGTACCACAAGCCCATACATGTCGGATCTGTCTCATTTTTAAACACTCCTACTGGGCCTTGCGCAATGGCCATTTGCTATTTGACATGTCATTTGCCCAATTCTTTTCTTTTTCTTTTTCCAAGTCACCCCTGAATTCTAAATTCACATGGCGTCATCAATATCCATTCACTTCTCCAATGATTTTCATTAGCTTTATTTTTCATATATTATCCTCTTAATAAGCTTAAATATGATAAACCCTTATATATCAGACATTATTTTCATATTTCTTAGGTTTAGGTAAATATATTTTTTAATTCAAAAATAAAAAATTAAATACACGCAAAGGTTTAGGTAAATATATTTTTTAATTCAAAAATAAAAAATTAAATACACGCAAAATTGTCAAATCAAGAGCTTCGTATTTCTTCTTGTTTATGGACATTACTTATCGAAATTGCATTTCAATGTAGTAGTTGAAGAAAAGAAACAAAATATATCTAAATTTACTTTTTTTATCTTTAATTGCTCTTTAAAATTCACACTATCGGTCTTCTTAGAAAGAAATAAGGATTTTAAACAGTTTTCTCTATTTGGATAAATTAAGAAGGTGATTTTATGAATATTGAAGTTAATTAATTGATTTTAGAAAAGCCAGAGAGGTAATAAGGACTATATAATAAAAAGATTATCATATAAGGTTGTGAATATATGATATTTTCTCTATTTTTAAAGCATGTCATAAATAGGATAAAATACACCGATCAATGAGAMAATAAATTGGTCTAGAATTACTATTAGAATGGCATCTATACCRTTAGATGGAAAAGAAAATAATTAWTTGTATRAGAAGAAAATATTTTGACTTATCGTATTGATTTGAAAACTAAMTAAGAGTAAAGGTSGAAGTAACTATTTCGRTGTCTTGAATAGTGAAATATGACATAGGCTCTATTTGATAATCTAATTCAATACTTAAAAGCTAAACAAATAAGAACTAATCAAATTAAAACTATTTGATAGTATAACTTTTAGAATATCTTAATCCAATTCTTAATTACTTTTGTATATTTGAAGTAATGATATTCTGACTGACTATATTAAGATATAGTATATTAAATTATTAAATTTAGCATTTAAAATCAGATGTATAATCTGAATCTAGAGTAAATTTAACTTTAAACGTGTAATGTCAAACTTCAGTTTTATCAAAATCGAACAGAGCCTTATAAAATAAGAAAAAAAAAAACTTTATCATGCCATATTTAAAAAAATGTAATTTTAGTCCATCATTTTTATATATAGTAAGAAGGTTAAAGTCAATTACTTTTTAATTTAGTATGAAAATCTAAATTAAACATGTTCGTCTCGGTTTACTTTTGCCCTATGTGAATCAAACTACTTTATTTAGATTACACTTTGGGGTGAAAAGTTTTTTGCTTTTAATTTCAAATGTCATTTGTTTTACAGCTCTAGAGAAGAAATGTTACTTCCAAAGCAAATTTCCTCTAATAATCACTTACAAACAAAAGTATGCGGTAATAGTGAATTTTCAAATGAGTAGTTACGATAATCACTTTGAATAATCAATTATTCTTATAGATTAATCGATATAAAGAATTATGAGTAATTACTTTAAAAAATTAATTATTCATAGAGAGTAATCGATTATTCATAATAGATTATGTGAAGAATTCGGAGTAATTACTATGAATAATTAATTATTCATAGAAAGAATTATTAGTAATCACTTTAAATAATTAATTGTTCATATAGAATGATCGATTATTCATAGTAGATGACATAAACAATTTTAAGTAATCATTTTGAATAATCAATTATTCGTGAATTTTTTGTACGGTTATTTTTTTCTTCACTTAGGTTTTCCATGACTAATTAGCTCAAAATCACATCTTATTTAAATTTGGATTATGTTGGATAGTAAAATATTTTTTAAAAAAATATTCATTTTATACTTCTAATCCAAGTGATTCCTTAACCAAAAAATTTCTTAACTTCACAAATAATTTTAAAATTCAAATCATTTTAATTTTTCACCTCATAAAGAAATTTTTTTCCTCCTCTTACTCTAAAAGTCTAATCCAAATAGAGGCGAGTTCTTTGATTATATATTCATAATTTGAAAAGAAAAGAAAAAGATTGGTCATCTCTTTAGATGAAATGTTCTTTTTATAGATGGAGACTACTGATTGGATTCAAAGTTATCACGTGATGAAAAACACCTCGAGAAAGCATTCGGTCTTGCCGACCCGTCGGTGGGAGACGATGAATCCCACTGCCAAAATAAGAACGATGTGGCCGCTGAACTCTGAAGCATGAAACTGACAGTGGGCTTAATGGTTTTGACGTGTTTTGACTCCCACCATCCTAGACCAGGTTTAGATGGCAAGCTTTGTCATCTTCTCTCTTACAGCGGTGCGTTGCGACGACACACTAAATGGTCGAATCAGCACAGCCTCTCAACTGACTGATTAAAGAGATGCTATTGCTCTTGCCATGTTCCCTTGTAGCAAAACCCAGTGGAGAGGTCAGGTTCATATGGAAAGCATCTGATTTTATCATTTAACCCCTTCTAAAGATTCTTTTTATGATTTTGCTTTTCGTCACCTCTCTGAATCCAACATTCTGCAAATGATTCGATTCTTGAATCAGTGCTAGCATCTTATAGTGGTGATGAATAATAAGGGATGGATATTTATGGTGGCAGCTCCCTTTCTCCGTCCCCTCTTTGCTGCCAGAAAACCTTTGGCTTTTCAGAGGTGGGGCTGGGACTCTTGATTATCGCAGGGGCGGAATCTCCCTCAAATTTACAATATCATTGACATGTCAATATCAGTACTTTCCATTCCATAGATGCCCCTCGTTCTTTTCTTTTAATTCCAAGGTCAAAACAATCTAGCATTTTGTCTCCTCCATCGAAATCAATCTTTTCTCTTAATTTTTTTGAGTCTTTAAGCCGAGAGCGCAAATGGTGAGAATGTGAATATGGAGATGCTTAAGGGCAGAAAGAGAAACCAGATGGTCCTACGTGACCTATGGTCTCTATAAAGTTGTTTTTCTATGCACTTGTAATGCAGCAGTAATAGCAGTAGCAGTAGCATGACTAAGAAATAAGAAGAAAAGGAAGAGCACTGCAGAGGGGAAAAAACAGACGTAACGTATCACTGACAGCTTATGAGGAGGCCGGGTTTTCTCAGTCAGGTCCAGTCTCCATCACTTTCGTCCCTTTGTGCCGCGAAACCCGGACTCTAGTCTCCCACCCTATTCATATGCCTAAACACTTTGTTCCTACTTCATTATGAAGTATGAATAACAAAAAACTCCTACATTTTCCACTCAAAATTCGAGGTCCTATTAAATACTTTTGAGTTCCATAAAATGATATGCAAAACTGTTGGATTACTCCATATATAACCGGTTAATCTCAGATTGGATGATCGTGTTTAGACTGGGAAAAGAAATACCAGAACAGGAGGAGTAATGGGCATTATTTTCTCAAGTGGCAATGGAGGAAGGGAAAAGAAGGGGTGATCAGAGACTGCAGATACTGTGGCTTGCTTTGGAATTGTACGAGTCCTAATGCTCTCTACCAGTGTGGTCACATCGGAGCCAGTTAAGCTTGCAGAAAATGGTTAAAGAGGCTATGCTACAAATATATAAAAAACTTGGCCATGATCATGATTCGTGATACCAGAGCACTAGACCGATGGTTTTTGCCATCGTGACGCTCGTATCATATATTCTTGGGTTGAGTATAAAGAACCGATTAATTTCATATATAATCGATTAATCTCACTGCATTTGTTCATCTTTCACCCTTCTTTTTCATCCTTTATCGTTGGAGCCGGGAGATTTTTTTGCATAAAATTGTAATCCAAATACACACTTAATTAAATTATCATTCTTTATAAAACACTTTCCTGAATAGATGCTTTACATTGTATAAATTGTACAACAACTGAAGAGATGCTAAGCGGAATGACTGAGAAAAGTACTGCAGCCTGTAACTTGACCGTGAAACCAAAATAGTCCAAAAACGAAGGCTTCTTCTCTTTGGTCTAAACAGTGTTTTAATCATGTCTATGCTTCTACAAAGACTACAACTCTTCTCTCAATGTGCGAATAGTTTGCAGTACTATTTAGCTACTTGAAGAAAGACTCATCCGGAATTTACGTCACCACATTCCCTTGGTACGTCAGCTTTTCCCTGAGAGATTAGCTAGAGAGAAGTCAGAAGAGAGAAAAAAGCCATTGAAATATATGTATATACACACCTATATATCCTCCTAGGCTCAGATGTTAAGCTTGGCTTTTCCTCATTCCCAATAGGAAAGCAAACAACTGCTAGCCTCTGGTTTTCTCTCTAAACTGTTCTCTATTCACTAATTATAAAGAGACACCTTTGCTGCACCATCCAGACGAGACATGGCTGAAGGCAAAAGTCGCTGCTTCTACTGAAGTTTCTCGTGAGTGTTTCTTCTTCTTTTATTTTGGATTTCTCCATTGCTCTGAGGAGTAGTTTTATAGCCTGAGAACTATCAGAAGTTTCTTTGTGTATGTGTCGGAATGTTCTGTGGTACCATAGTTGTTCAGTCTGTTGTAAACAATGTTTAAGAAGTTTTTGTGGATGATCTGAGAAGTAGTACTCAGACTTTCCCCTATTTTGGTTCAAATGATTCTATTTCTTATTCGGCTAGATTCTACATGGCGGTGATGATATGGGAAAAGGATTTTCTTGAACATCTAATTTCAACCTCTCACAGTTACATATATGTTACCAAGTCCGGTCCTCTAGATTATTGAATTTCTTGGTGAATTAACAGAGCTTGAATTGGTGGGTTTCCGTAAATATGAGATTTAATATTACCCTTCCCTTCTGAGAACGATTCCTAATCGTCAAGTTGGATTCTYTTATAGCATATCCTGCACCAAATCTTAGTTAGTTTTTCACTGGCTACATGCGAATCTTAGTAAGTTCATCACCTCTTTCATTAATGCCRAATCTTTCATTAAGTTCTATTGCTTTGCGTGCTTTCTCTGTCACTCTGTTTTCGCTCAAAACTTGTGGCAATGCAAGGCATCAAAAAAACCTATCGCGTTGAAATAAAGAGAGGCTTGCTTGTGTATACATACAAAACTTCATTTTTACTGTTCATTGAGTAGGAACATAATGACATGAATATCTAACGAATATTTTACTTGCTAGTGACTGGTGATAACTAATGCAGACCGCAATGGGAAGTAGTTCACTATGGAACTTTCCCCGTTTCCTAGTWAACCCAATTTTCTCAGTTGTTGCAAAATTAATGTTTGGTTAGAAATTGACCACCTTTGCTCCTGTCCAAAGTTCAAGGTTGCCTAATGTATTCATAGAGTTAACATGGAAATCATGCTGTATATTGGCATAATATAATTATTCTATTTTTTCCTGGAGACTGGAGATTCTGCCAGTGATTGCATGTCTGACGTAAATTGCGTTGGATTTTAGTTCTTCTAATGCGATCTTCATTTATACTTTGATAGGAACTTACAACGAGAGTTAGATTCCATTTGGATTAGCTATTGGGAGAAGAAAATTTTTAGTTGTAGACTTGTAGAAAGATTGACTGGTTCAAGAACTAGGTTATTAACTGGTAAGCCTAATGCATGGTCCATGACCAAGTGAAAAAGATGCACTAAATGACTTGATATCAGTTTCAAGTAACAGGATACTCAAATGAACCACTATGCTATTTTGAAACTTCAACAGCATGAATAAATTTTCGAATCTACTTTATGCAACCAAATGATAAATAATGTTAACACATTGAAAAATTAGGGATTTGCCTTTTAATACTGTATCTTCTGCTATCCTTAAAGATATTTAAGCTTGTGATCATCTTTCTCTGTTTTTCAGTCTCTGGATATTTATCAAAGCCTCTTGTAGGGTACCGAGTGTGGACTTGTTTTGATCTTCTTTGCTTCATGAGCCAGAATTTTGGATTTTGCCATCTGCTTCACAAAAATCCCATTTATCTTTCCTTATGCATTGCCCAAAGCAGAGCAGTCAAAAGATTTCCTCTGGACTGATAATGTGACTAGTTGTTACTTCATGGTTGACCAAGAAATAACAAAAGAAAAAACAAAAAATCGATCTCCAGAGTTTAAGTTAACTTTTTTCTTCTTGAATAAAAATACAATTTCTGCACTCATAACCATCTTGTTGCATTAATTATGTGCTGTATGAAGGATATCTCAGTTTTACGTTACTGAATATGTGAACTTGTTGATAACTTGTGGAAAACATTTACTTCTGTATGAGTAGCTCTAAAATCATTGCCAAATGCTGTTTTAAATGCTTTTTCAATTGCTGGGGACTTTTACCTTTTTCAGCCAGTTTAAAGAGAGACTCAAAGGTCCCAGATGTTTGCTTAATATTTGTATACATATAGTCCTAAGAAATGACAAGTTCCCTCGCCTTGATTGATAGTAGAAGTATGCTAATATGGATTTTTTCACGTGCATGTTACTAGATTCATTATGAAAAGTTCGTCGCCATGGGTAGCAGTTGTTATATGTGGAAATGAAAGAGAGACAACGATAACGAGCTGAAGAAGACGCTCTGCTACGTGCTTATGTGAAACGATATGGCCCAAGGGAGTGGCATCTTGTGTCAGAACGCATGATAAGCCATTAAACAGGGATGCAAAGGTTTGCTTGGAAAGGTGGAAGAACTATCTCAAACCTGGCATCAAGAAGGGATATCTCACTGAGGAGGAACGGCATCTTGTGATCCATCTTCGGGCAAAATATGGCAACAAATGGAAAAAAAGTGCTGCTGAAATCCCTGGACGCACCGCTAAGATATTAAGGAAGTGGTGGGAAGTCTTCGAAGAGAAGCAGCAGAGGGAGCAAAAGGAGAACAGAAAGATTACAGAATCAACTGAAAAGGGTAAATACAATCACATTCTTGAGACTTTTGCAGAGAAGCTAGTCAAACAGCACAGTGTTCAAGGATTTCTGATGGGTACTCCGAATGGGGGTTTTGTTCGTACTGATCCACCTGCTCCTTCACAAGCAACTTTACTCCCTCCTTGGCTTTCTAATTCCCCAGCAACCTCAACTGTCGGATCACCATCCCCTTCTGTGACATTGAGTCTTTCACCTTCAGTGGTGCAGCCATTACCTGCAATCCCATGGTTGCAACCTGATAGGACAGCGGATGTCTCATTTGGTTCAAGCAGTCTGCCAAGTCGAGGGATTATTTCTCCTGTGGAAAATCCATTCATCTCTGAGCTCTTGGAGTGCTGCAGAGAATTAGAAGAAAGAAACCGTGCGTGGGCAGCACATAAGAAAGAAGCAGCTTGGCTGTTAAAAAGGGTAGAATTGCAGCTGGAATCGGAGAAGGCATGCAAGAGGAGGGAGAAAATGGAGGAAATAGAAGCAAAGGTTAAAGCACTAATGGAAGAGCAAAAGACTACTCTAGATAGGATTGAAGCTGAATACAGGGAGCAGTTAGCTGAACTGAGGAGGGATGCAGATATCAAGGAGCAGAAATTGGCTGAGCAGTGGGCTGCAAAACACTCACGCCTTGTTAAGCTTCTTGAGCAAATGCGATTTCAACGGCGAGTTGATGAGCCTGACGGCTGATACCTGTGCTGCTAGCTTGGTGGAGTCGCCTTCATGCGCTGGCTGCTGCTGTGATTTCATTGTTTTTCTTTGCTTTACCTTTTTCTGAGCTTATGTTTTGCTTTTCTTCTCTGATTTCCTGTCAAAAGCATTCATGTGTGTTCTCAGCATATCTGCTTGGGATGATCCCTTCTTGATCCTTCACTGGATTACTTGTTACATTTCCTAATAGTGTCAGATAAGAAAGAAGATTTACATTCTCTGGTTTTTACCTAACAAAGTTCATCAAGTTTACAACATCGAGTCTCTCGGGCCTGCAAGAAAATATTCAACCCCCGATCATTATTTAATATCTGCTTTTCCTCTGAAGATATGTGTGTTCTAATACTTGGTTAACCAAAAGATTTTCTATCAGTTTAATTCTTCTATCTGTTATCTCCAAATTAGAACTCACACAACACAGGGTTGATGACCGCAGCTCTAGAGACTCATTTGAGATTCAGCTTCAAGCCCGTCACATCCTTGAACTATCATGAATAATGAGTGTATAATCTCATCTCATAACAGTAGGAAACTAGAAAAAAACCAAGTATGTTTTTGCTCTAATTCATATGAAATAAATAGTCTTTAATTGTCTATTACTGTTGACCTACGCAACAGGAGTAGGCCTCCCACTATAGATAAATTTGAAATAGGTTCTAATGTAAAATGTAAATAAGACTTCATATATTTTATTTAGAACTCCAGCTCTCAAGCAATCTATGGGGCCAATTCTTATCTGCCGAAGTTAGGGCCAGATCTGCATCTGCTACAATATCTTCTAGTAGAATTTCATCGCCAGTCATGTCTGCATGGCTCCCAACTTAGTACGTGAAGACGAAAAATATTAAAATCAATGCAAAAGTAATATAAACCACATTACCAAAGCCAAAGCAAATAATAATAACTATTTAGTTACCTTGATCGATTTCAGATTGCACTCTCATATTCTGAGAGCTAGCTTGCTCTTTATCAACAAGTTTAGTGATCATCTCCTCAGTCGCTTCTGAACCTTCCTCTTCAACTTCTAGAAGTTTTAATTCGAATGAGTGATCAAGAAGTTCTTTAATCATCTCGTTAGTTTCTACATCGACTTCTGAATCTTTGGTTTCGAAGTTCTGAGGAAGCTTCTCGTTGACAATGTTTCGGCTGTCTTCTTCAAATGAGTTATCGGTTGAGTCGGAAGAAGACTTGGGAGGCTCATAGTTGAGAAGGTTGTTGTAGGCTTCTTGTAAGAAATCTACAACATCTGATTTCTCCATGGTCTTCGTCTCATGATCAGTAGTCGATGAAGGCATATTCATGAGATTTTCATGGGCGTCAGCCAAAAACTTTTCAACGTCATTTCTGACCTTAGGGACTCGGGAACTCATCTTCTTTGTTCCCCTAATGCTCTTGTTTTGCCCTCTACTCAATGAAGATATTTTTTCTGAGTGCTCAGCTCGAATCTGCATTAATATCAACCATATAAAGATTGAAATAATAACTAAATATCATTGAACTTGTCCCCTAAATTATTTATAATTCTGCAACTATTTTTAGCAGCGAATAATACTAAAAATACTTTACATGTAAAAACATCTCAACTCACCTCAAGTTTTTGAGATCTAGGATCATAGTTCTTTTTGATAAAATCTGCCACTTCCACCAARGATCTTAATGTTCTTGAAGAATGAGAATGAAAATACAACTGCAATTCAAAGCAATGAAGAAGTCAACTATTCATTCCCTAGGGCTACAAATTTGCTTACTGTTTTTATTAAAAAATATTATTTTTTTCTCTTTATTACATATTGTGGTCTTACCTTATCTTTCATCCCAGTGGGACGTTCTCGGACTTCTACCTTCCACTGCTTCAATAGACAAGCTAGTGGGAATTCATTCGTATTTCTTTCTTGAGGTGTTTCCATCTCCGGGAAGTCAATTTTCTGCAATATCATAATATACAATTAGATATATAGTATATTAATTAATGTATAATCTTAAGTAGACATAAATTAAAATAAATAAATATATCACCTTATCTATCTTTAAAATATATCGCRAGAAATCATCATCACTTGATTCCTCCTCTAGCTTGAAGGTAACGAAATACTCTTTGACTATCTCTGCAGTCTTTAAAACCCTTTTCTTTTGCCTTCTTGCTATTCCGAGAGCTTGTGGCATCTACAATTAGGGCACGATTAAGCTAATATATAACCAAATGTAGTCGTAGGTGACTGAATGGCTATATATTTGATTAAACTCATATTAATGTAAGCTAAGTTTCTTGGCTCAAACTCAACTCATGCACAGTTCATGAAAAGTTCAACATAATTCATTTATCAAGTAAAACTAATAATTATAGTTTAATATAGATTATGAAATACTTAAAATCATATCACAAGTAATGAAAAAGAAACATTCACAACTAGAATACAAGCTACAAATGATAAAAGTCAACGGAAACCGATAATACAAGTGTTATGATTCTTCCACTAGCAACTCAATAAAGTTTGAAGGATTCTCCAAACTTGAGAAGACTTCTTGAAGTTCTTTTAAATTTCAACTAATTTTAGCTACCTCATAATAGAAGGGAGTTGAACTCTACTTAACCAGGCGTGGCTCATATTTTGAATGAACCAAATATATCTTGCCTRATTTATTATTCATTTGGATTATGAGTTAAGTTCAAGACATCTCAATTCATTTCCACCCCTAAGTTTATCACATGATTTTAACGGGTATAGGACAATAAGCTGAAACTCGAGAAGGAAAGAAGTAAAATTAAACCTTAAATCAAATCAACCAAAAAACAAAAAGAAGGAAAAATGAAAGAAAAGAAAAAAAATTGATTAAAGGACAAAATTGAATCTAAAGTTAGATTTAATATTTAATAGCTAATAAATTCTACTAGCATTCATGGGCAAAAGAAAGTGAAAAACCTATAATCAAATACTCCAAGGGAAAAAAAAAAAAAGAATTTAATCAGTGACGAATTAGTATGAACAATTAAAGATAGAAAAGAAATAAATCGAGAAAAATTCTATCTGGACAACAACTAAAACCATTCAGACATCCTCTTAGGTTAAGAAAAAATTTTAATTATAAATTAAGACATCATTTGTACCGGGAACTAAAAGAAAGAAATCTCTTTTAATTTAAGAAGTTTCTCCACAATTCTCACCAACCAACAAAATTTACAATCCAAAAATCCGTCAAACTTAAATTTTTTGAATTTCATTTTCGAACTAAGTTCAATTATAAAATTATTCTTAATTTACCTCGGGAGAATCTGCAACTTCTTTCCCTTTGTTGGTGTTTGCTTGATTTTCCATCTGCAGAGAGAATTGAGGAGAAAAGGATTGAAAGTTGGGCGTTCGAAGTGAGAAATTAAAATAGTAAAAGAAAAAAATTGAATGAGAATTTTATGTAAGCGCTTACAAGGAAAGTAATAAGCTGACCAATTGTACATGCATAGTAATTAATGAAGATTTTTATTTTTTGACATTTTATATGTGCATTTAACATTCAAGAAAATTAATTGTATTTTGCATATCTTAATTTTTCAAATGTGACAAATAAGAAACACACATCATTACCTTCATATTTTGTATCAAAAGGAAAGTTGTAATGCCACCATAAAATAATTATATTTTCTTCCTTTTCTTTCTTCTTTCTATTACACTTGGTTAGCAAAAACAATGAAAAGTTAATGTATCTGTACCACTATTTGAAATAAAATATGGCCTTCTAAAGGATGTTAGGTTTGTAATCTATACATGTTCATGTCCTGAGTAATCAAAATGATTTGAATTCGATTAGGTGGAGAAAGCGGGAAATTGAAAATTTTAAAATTTAAATTTATAATCTAAGTTAAGATTTTTTTATTTTTTTATAGATATCATTAGTATGAATACATAGATATATATTTTTAACAAGTGAATGCATTAGAATGTTTACAATTTATTACATTCAATGAGAATCAAATATTAATTAACGCGTTCTAACATCGATTAACGATAAATATATAATTAAAGTATGCAAAACAAATGACATAATTAATTATGGTTACAATTTAAATTTTATTGGAAGTCATTAATTACTTTTGTCACTCAGTGAGAATTCTGAATTCTTAATTCAAACTAAAACAAAATGACTTATTCATTAAAATCAATAAATTTTCTTGTTCTAATTCGAAAACTTGGCTTCCATTTCAAAGAAGAAGCTACTTATCACATTTCTGATTATTTTATTTTTTTAATCTTTTTGCCGTCAACGTACGTAAATGAATACAAGGTTGTTGTATGGAGTTCCGCGTGCCGTCAAATAGAATAAAATAAAAAGACAGCCTTTTTACAAATAGTTTTGGTATCAATGRAGATTCCRCGATTGTTGGAGAAAATAGAAATTTGGGTATTACAAAGGAAGCCCATATATGGAGGGTCCAGCCGATGACCTGATGTCTCATTGAATTGCTCTTTCGTTTTATGTACAAAACCTCACAAGCCCCATRGATATTTGATCTGTTTCACTTTWGGACACTCTTKCTCTGCTGGATATTCTAATATAGTTTTTATYACATTTCTAATTCCCCGATTAAAGTATATATTCTAATACTTATTTTTTAATTTTAAAAATTCGATGTAATAGAAAAATATGTTAAAGTCTGAAGCTCTCTTGCTCAGCTTTGCACGTTGTTGGCTATTATCTGGAAAAATCACAATTTAATAATATCAGAAAAAATAAAAAAAATGAAAAGTGCAAAATTCAGTAAGTGTAAATATTTGTTAGGATTAAGAAAACGAAAGGAAGGGYGTCCCCGATGTTCGTTGATGCTTGACCACCTGAAGTTTCTCATTTTGCCTTCTCTTCCAACCCTCTCCTCCTGAAAGTGACTGAATGGTGCAGCAGAAGCTATAAGTTGAATGATATGTTGAGGTCATCCATCACTTTCTTGCGTTGCTGCATGAAGAAACTCTTACCTGCTCAAATTTATCTGCTACAAGCTTAGTTGGAAAGAGTCAGAAACACATTTGTACACAGGTAATCAAAGGCAAGAAAGATGGCAGTAGTCATAAACTCTATATTTTCGATCATCCTCGAACGAAAGAAGTAAAATAAAATTTGTGCCAATTCTCGAAACCCTAAACAAAGTTTGGAACAAATAATATATGCATCAGAAACAAGGTTCTGCATATATAATCAATTACACAGAATAAATAAAATGCTATATATTGATAGACAACAGGAAGATCGTCTAAAAAGAATTCGACCAAGTTAATAAATAATTGTTTTTTACACCTACTTACACATTCCTTAACCTCCTTCAAAAGCCCACTTTTAGTCAACAATCTCTACCTAGTTTTCATATAAAGTTCAACAAATTCAAAAAAAAAAAAAAGGAACAGAGAAGCAGAAACCCAAACCTGGAAAATAATAGGGAGTAGAGCAAGAGGTGCAATACAGGTCTTGCTGAAAGCTCCGGCAACATCACCTTCAAGGAGCTGAGGCACTGTGCCAATCTGCGACTGGTCGCCGACCCTTCGGCTGGAGAATCCCAGTGCCAAAATAAGAACGATATGGCCTTTTGAACTCTGAAGCATGAAACTACTTGACGTGTTTTAACTCCCACCGCCCTAGACCCGGTTTAGGTGGCAAGCTTTGTCATCTTCTCTTTTGCATGGATGGCTCCCCATGGCACGCTAACTGGGCGAATCAGCACAAGTTCGAATCGGAAATGTTTWAACTTTAAAGAGATGGTATTGCTCTTGCCCCTTGGCATGTTCCCCGGTAGCCAAACCCGCACTGGGGGAGGTCAGGTTCATATTAGAAGTGTCTGATTTTATCTTTTAACCCCCRTAAAGATTCTTTTTACGAATTTGCATCAAGTCACCTCCCTGAGTCCAAGATTCTGCGTACGATTTGATTCTTGAATCAGTGCTAGCATCTTATGGTGGTGATGAATAATAAGGGATGGATATTTATGGGTGGCAGCTCCCTCCGTCCCCTCATTTGCTGCCAGAAAACCTTTGGCTTTTCAGAGGTAGGGCTGAGAGACTTGATTATCGAAGGGGGTGGGGGGATTCTCCCTCAAATTTACAATATCGTTGACATGTCAATATCAGTACTTTCCATTCCATAGATGCCCCTCGTTCTTTTCTTTTAATTCCTAGGTCAACAGCTTCAGTATTCTGTCTCCTCCCTCGAAACGCAATCTTTTGTCTCAACTCAAGCTGAGAGCGCAAATGGTGAGAATGTGAATATGAAGATTTTCAAGGGCAGCAAGAGAAACGAGATGGTCCTACRCGACTTGTGGTGTTGGTAAAGTTGTTTTTACATGTSCTGGTAATGCAGCAGTAATAGCAGTAGCAGTAGCAGTAGCATGACAGAGAAATAAGAAGAAAAGGAAGAGCACTGCCGAGGGAAAAAACAGACGTAACGCATCACTGACAGCTTATGGGAGAGGCCGGGTTTTCTCAGTCGGTCCAGTCTCCATCCATCACTGTCGTCCCCTTGTGCCGCGAACCCGGACTCTAGTCTCCCACCCTATTCACAACCCTAAACACGTGGTTCCTACCTCATTATCAAGTATGAATAATAAAAAAACTCCCAACATTTTCCATTCAAAATTCGAGGTCCTATTAAATACTTTTAAGTTCCATAAAATGATACGCAGAACTGTGGGTTTACTCCATATATAACCGGTTAATCTCAGATTGGATTATCGTGTTTAGACTGGGAAAGGAAGTACCAGAACMGGAGGAGTAATGGGAATTATTTTCTCAAGTGGCAATGGAGGAAGGGAAGGGATGGGGTGGTCACAGACTGCAGATACTGTGGCTTGCTTAGGAATTGTACGAGTCTTAATGCTCTCTACCAGTGTGGTCACATCGGATCCAGTTAAGTCTGCAGAAAATGGTTAAAGAGGCTATGCTACAATTATATAAAAGAAGGCAGTGAAGGATAACTTTTGGCCATGATCATGATTCGTGATACCAAAGCACTAGACCGATGTGCCCGCGGCTTTTGCCATTCTCACCCTCATATCAATATATTCTTGGTAGAAACTTCAACATTTTTTCTTCCT
>MEJB01000007.1:1835513-1877688 GCA_001752375.1 Rhazya stricta | reverse complement strand
GATACATCGCTAATGCAAGATCGAATAGATTATTGCATTGTGACAGTGAAGATTATTATGTCGCAGAAAGTGTGAGAATGTCGTTTTATTTCTATACTTATACTTGTAACGTCTTTAAGTCTTAGTAAAAAGTTTTTTAGCTTTTCTAGCTAGCGGCACAACCTTAGGTATAGCTTTGATTGCCCACAATGGTTGAAATGTGGGCCCATAGTATCATAGAATTAATTGTATCTCTAATTAACAAACAACAAATCATAGTATAACTATCTAGATGGCCCGCTTCCTTGGGACTGAGCCAGGCACCCTCGCCGCAAGGTGTTTATGCATAGTCTCTAACCACACGCCGCCCGTAACACCTACCGCATCTCGCATATTAATAAGCCCTTACATGAACACAGAAGGCTAGGGTTGTAAAATTGTGATCCCAACCTCTTGGACTATATTTTACGTTGGTCTTGTCTCGTGTGGATTTGCCCCATAGAAGCCTATTTGAAGCCCTCTATTACTTTGAAGCATATATCCATTCTCGAGCGATGAATTGCTATCCTCTCATTCTAAACTTAAAAAATCGAACTATATTGCAAGAATAAATACATTCGATCTTCTCCCTATGCATATAAATTTCATAGTTGCAGCTGTTTCGTAGTTTGATATCCTTTCTAAAATAAAACGGCACAATCCGCTGCATGTGAAAGTAGCAAAAGGGCCGGGGAAAGCCCCTCATGCTGGTGGAAGCATAGTGATCTCTCGTGTAAGATTCTACCAAGATTCCATTAAATAACTCGATAAGATACATATAAAATATCTACAAAAAGAACATAACACACTATAACTACTATATTCAAAATAAAAACTCCCGCGTGACGCCTGTTAACGGCTACTATGCGGTTTTCATTTTACCCTTTTTCTTTTCTTTTTATCAACATATTTGGATAAGTAAATTTACTTATGATTTTCAAATTATGATTATGCTGCAATGGAGTAAAATACATTTCCTACACTCGCTAAAAAAAGATTACTGAAATTGGAATCTCACCTTATATTATTATAGAGTGAACCACCCTGATCAAAGTAATGAGTGCTTAAAATTGTTATTATCAGTGATATCGTATTTCTCTATTTTAGTGACATTCCATCGCCAAGGATAAACCTTAACTTTCTTATATATCATTGAAACAAAGATGATAATTAATTCTAAATCCTAATAGGCAAGAGGTTTGCTTTATGGTCTTGTCTTTAAACTTACAATTAAATAAGGATCAAATAATGTAAATAAATTATATTATTTTCCTTAATGATATTTTTACCTTTCATTAATGTTGACCTACTCTTATACAAACATTCCTAATTATTAGATATACTTAATCTTTTAATTTACGAGATCGATTAAAATAGCTATTTACATATTCATAGATTAGTATAATAAATTTACATCATACAGTTCAAATTAGTATGATTTACGTATTCGACGAATGTATCCCACTAATTATAAGGTCTAGTTTATTAGATCATAGATTGACTTATTATTATTCGGCATTTAATATTTTTTGTTTATATTTTATGAGAGTTAATATATGATATATATTATATATATTTACTTATTTAATATATATTATATATAATATTACCTGATATTCTTATTTCATATGACTTAAGAGGAATGTATTGAAATCGAATCTCCTTATGAATTACTAATGTGTGCTGTACATTGAGTCCGTCTATATTCATATATAGTCCCAGTCGCAATCAATGAGAACTGCTCCGGTGTCTTTTTCGCCTGCTCTCCATCGATGACTGAAGCCTCAATGTATAAATCGTTGCTGTTTTCGTCGCACGTTCCCTGCGCGTACGTATTGCGCTCAAGTAGGACTGAGTAGCTAGAAGTAAGTTAGGAAAGAGGAGAAAAAGCCATTGAAATCCTTATCCTCCAGTGCTCCGACGACTTTTAACGCTTAGCTTTTCTCTCACTCGCTATAGGAAAGAAAAAAACTGCTGACCTTCTCTTGGCTCTTCTATATTTTTCTCTATCATTGCAATAACTATAACACACACCTTTGGCTGACTGTGCAGACGAGGACATGAGTAAAAGGCGCTGTTTTCTAATTGATTTTTCTCGTAAGTGTTTCTTTCTTCTTTATTCCGGTTTCTTTTCATGCTCTAACGAGTATTTTATTGCCTGAGAGATATCAGAAGTTTTTCTTTGTAATATGTCTCGGAAATGTTCGTGGTGATACCATATTTGTTCAGTCTGGTTTTAGTGATGTGAAGAACTTTTGTGGGGAAGTCTGAGTGATGCCTCTTACTTGTAGCCTTTTCCTATTTCGTACAAATGATTCTATTTTTTGTTTGGCTAGATTCTACATGGCATTGGCGAAATGGGAAAAGGATTTTCTTGAACATCTAATTTCAACCTCGCACAGTGACGTGTATGTTTCCTAGTTCGGTCCTCTAGATTATTGATTTCTTGGTGAATTAACAGTCATGAATTGGTAGGTTTCCGTAAATATGAGCTTTAGTGTTATCCTTCCCTTCTGAAAATGATTCCTAATCGTCAAATGGATTCTTATAGCATATCATGCATCAAAACTTAATAAGTTTTTCACTGGCTACTTGGGAATCTAGATTTTCGTAGCAATGACTGTACATCGTCTCTTTCATTGATGCCAAATCTATCTCTGCTGTTGTAGTTGGATTTGCGAAGGGTTAGAATTGGAATTGCAATATGGAACAATTAGTTAAAACAATCAAAAGGAAGTATGAGTTCGTATTCGTTCTAATTAAAGTTGGAAACTTTTATAAGGGATTTTCTTGATATTGATGATTTCTTAATGCATATTTCATAGGCTAATGTAAGTTCAAGACAAGCTACTATGTTCATATGATGCAGTGCTAGGCTGTTTCCTTTGGAACTCATACATTCAAATTATTCAAATGACAATACATGTCTAGATTAGTAAAATCATTAGATTTAAGTAATTACTACTTAAGACAGAGCAATTGGGATAACTAAAGGCGAAGATGGTCATATACAATGGGATTCTTGTGCTTTTACTTCTGCTGCCATTCTATTTAGTTATCACGAGATTACTACATTTGCTTTGCATGCTTTCTGACTCTGTTTTCGCTCAAAACTTGTGGTGCTGCAAGGCATCAAGAAAATGCATCACATTGAAATAAAGACAGGCTTGCTTGTGTATTCATACATAACTTCATTTTTTACTGTTCTTTGTTTAGGAATATATTGAAATAAATATCTCAGAATATTTTACTTGCTGGTGAGTGGTGATAACTATGCAGTTGGATTCCTATGGAAAATAGCTCACTTTGGAGCTTTCCCCGTTTTCCAGTCAACCCAATTTTCTCAGTTGTTGTGAGGTTGTTGCTAAATTCATGTTTGATTAGAAATTGACCACCGGTGCACCTGTCTAAAGTCAAGGTTACCTCATGTATTCGTAGAGTTAACGTGGAAATCATGCTGCACATTGGCATAATATAGTTATTGTWGTTTTCCTGGAGACTGGACATGCTGCYTGTGATTGAATGTCTAAGTAAATTCTGTTGGATTTCGAATTTTCTTCTAATGTGATCTTCATTTGTACTTTGGTAGGAACTTATAAACATGACTTAGGCTGCATTTCGTTAGCTTTTGGGAGAAGAAAAATTTTTAGTTGTAGAAAGATTGTTTGGTTCAAGAACCAAGTTATTAACTCGTAAGCCTAATAATGCATGGTCCATGGACCAAGTGAAAAAAGATGCACTAAATGACTTGTTATCAGTTTCAAGTAACAGGATACTCAATGAACCACTATGCTACTTTGAATCTTTAACAGCATGAATAAATTTTCAAATCTACTTGATGCAACCAAATAATAAATGATGTTAGAACATTGAAGATTAGGGATTTGCCTTTTAATACTGTAGCTTCTGCTGTCCTTAAAGATATTTAAGCATGTTATTTTCTTTCTCCTTTTAGTCTCTGGATATTGCCAAATGCTGTTTTAAATGCTTCTTTAATTGCTACGAACTCTTTTTCCCCTTTTTCAGCAAGTTTAAAGAGAGACTCAAAGGTCCCAGATGTTTGCTTAATATTTGTGTATATAGTCCTAAGAAATGAAAAGTTCCCTCCGCTTGATTGATAGTAGAAGTATGCTAATATTGAATTTTTCACGTGCATGTTACTAGATTCGCTATGAAAAGTTCGTGCCCCTGTGTAGTGGTTGTTATATGTGGAAATGAAAGAGAGACAACGATGGCGAGCTGAAGAAGACGCTCTGCTACGTGCTTATGTGAAACAATATGGCCCAAGGGAGTGGCATCTTGTGTCAGAACGCATGAACAAGCCATTAAACAGGGATGCAAAGGCCTGCTTGGAAAGGTGGAAGAACTATCTCAAACCTGGCATCAAGAAGGGATCTCTCACAGAGGAGGAACAGCGTCTTGTGATCCATCTTCAGGCAAAACACGGCAACAAATGGAAAAAAATTGCTGCTGAAGTCCCTGGACGGACTGCTAAAAGATTAGGGAAGTGGTGGGAAGTCTTCAAAGAGAAGCAACAAAGGGAACAAAAGGAGAATAGAAAGATAATAGAATCAACTGAAGAGGGTAAATACAATCATATTCTTGAGACTTTTGCAGAGAAGCTTGTCAAACAGCACAGTGGTCAAGGATTTCTCATGGCTACTCCCACTGGGGGTTTTATTCGTACTGATCCACCTRCKGCYTCACAAGCAACTTTACTCCCTCCGTGGCTTTCTAATTCCCCAGCAACCTCAACTGTCAGGCCAGCATCCCCTTCTGTGACATTGAGTCTTTCACCTTCAGTGGTGMAGCCATCACCTGCAATCCCATGGTTGCAACCTGATAGGGCAGCTGATGTCTCAYTTGGTTCAAGCAGTCTGCCATGTCGAGGGATTATTCCTCCTGTGGAAAATCCATTCATATCTGAGCTYCTGGAGTGCTGTAGAGAAWTAGAAGAAAGAAATCGTGTGTGGGCAGCACATAAGAAAGAAGCAGCTTGGCGGTTAAAAAGGGTAGAATTGCAGCTGGAATCGGAGAAGRCATGCAAGAGGAGGGAGAAAATGGGAGAAATAGAAGCAAAGGTTAAAGCACTAATGGAAGAGCAAAAGGCTACTCTAGATARGATTGAAGCTGAATATAGGGAGCAGTTAGCTGAACTGAGGAGGGATGCAGATATCAAGGAGCAGAAATTGGCTGAGCAGTGGGCTGCAAAACACTCGCGCCTTGTTAAGTTTCTTGAGCAAATGCGATTTCAACGGCGAGTCGATGAGCCTGACGGCTGATACCTGTGGTGCTAGCTTGGTGGAGTTGCCTTCATGCGCTGGCTGCTACTGTGATTTCCATTGTTGTTCTTTGCTTTACCTTATAACTTTTTCTACGACTTATGGTTTGCTTTTCTGTCAAGGGCATTAATGTGTGTTCTTAACATATCTGCTTGGGATGATCCTTTCTTGATCCTTTACTAGATTACTTGTCATATTTCCTAGTAGTGTCAGATAAGAAAGAAAATTTACCGTATTTTTGGTTTTTACATGATAAATTTATGTCACTTGTTTATCAATATTTTCTTTCGGGTCTGCAAGAAAATATTCATCCTCCAATCATTATTGAATATCTGATTTTCTTCCAAAGATTTATATGTGTTCTAATGTAACCAAAGGATTTTCTATCCCAAAATAAGAAACTTATAACTCATACCGCGTGCTTGTCCTGCACCTTCGAGAATACCTGGTTCCTTCCTTACCTTCACTTTGTACAAGGACACAGGATTGATGACGTCTCACCTTCGTTAGCCCGTTGCACTCTTGAACCATCATGAATAATAGGTGTATAATCTCATCTCATAACAGAAGGAAATTGGAAAGAGACCAAATAAATTGTCYAATTATCTATTATTATTGACCTACACAACTGGGGTAGGCCTCCCACTATAGTTAAATTTGAAATAGGTTCKAATGTAAAATCAAGGAAGGAGCTACAGGACGAGGCAATAGTCGACCCTCTAAAAAGTATCATTTTCATCCTTCAATATTTTTATCCTTTACTTTCGTTCTTTGAAAATTAAATTTCTTATTCCATCCAGCTATGGAACCAATTCTTATCGGCTGAAGTTAGGGCTAGATCTGCATCTGCTACAATATTTTCCAGTTGAATTTTATCGCCAATCATGTCTGCATGGCTYGCAACTTAGTATATGAAGATGAAGCAAATTAAAATCAATGCAAAAGTAATATAAGCCACGTTATCAAAGCCAAAACAAATAACAATAACTGTTTAGGTACCTTGATAGACTTCAGATTGCACTCCCATATTCTGAGAGCTAGCTTGCTCTTCATCAACAAGTTTAGCGATGATCTCCTCAGTCGCTTTTGAACTTTCCTCTTCAACTTCTGAAAGTTTGAACTCGAATGAGTGATCAAAAAGTTCTTCAATCATCTCGTTAATTTCTATGTTGTCTTCCGAATCTTTGGTTTCAGAGGAGTTTTGAGGAAGCTCCTCGTTGACAATGTTTGGGTTGTCTTCTTCAAATGAGTTATCTGTTGAGTCAGAAGAAGACTTAGGATGCTTATAGTTGAGAAGGTTGTTGTGGGCTTCTCGTAAGAACTCTATAACGTCCTGTTGTTCCATGGTCTTCGTCTCATGATCAATGGTCGGCAGAGGCATGTTCATGAGATTTTCGTAAGCGTCAGCCAAAAACTTTTCAACATCGTTTCTAACCTTGGAAACCTCTAATCTTGTTTTTGTTCCCCTAGAACTCTCGTTTTGCCTTCCTTTCGATGAAGATCCTTTTTCTGAGTGTTGAACTCGAATCTGTATCAATAACAACCGTATAAAGATTGAATCAATAACTAAAATAAATAAAACTTTCTCTCCTAAATTGCTTATTCTGCAATTAATTTTAATCAACAAATAATAATAAAAATACTATAAGTGTAAACTAACTCAACTCACCTCAATTTTTTCAGATCTGGGATCATAATTCTTTTTGATGAACTCTGCCACTTCGACCAAAGATCTTAATGTTCTTGAAGAGTGAGAATGAAAATACAACTGCAATTCAAAACAATAGAAGAAAGCAATTCATTCAACTACGGCTATATTTTGGTTTACTATTTTATTTTTAAAAAGAAATCATTTCTTCTATTTATTAATAGCTTTGTCYTACCTTATCTTGCATCCCGGTGGGACGCTTTCTGATTTCTACCTTCCAATGCTTCAATAGGCAAGCTAATGAGAATTCAATCATACTATTATTACTTTCCAGCGGTGTTTTCGTCTCTAGGAAGTCATTTTCCTACAATATCATAATATACGATTAGATATATAATATACTAACTAATGTACATTCTTAAAATAGGTATAAATTTAAATAAATAAATATGTTACCTTATCTATCTTCAAGATATATCGTGAAATATCATTATAACTTGATTCCTCCTCTAACTTGAAGGTAACAAAATACTCTTTGACTAGCTCTGCAGTCTTTAAAGCCCTTTTATTGTGTCTTCTTGCTATCCTGAGTGCATGTGGTGTCTGCAACTAGGGCACGATTATGTTAACATATATATATGTATATAACCACAAATGTAAATCAATTAAAAGCATGTAGGTGTAGCTAAGGCTGGAAATGAGCTAAGTTACRTTAAGGCTAGCTCAAATTTTGCTCAACTTATATCCGATGTGAGTCAATTTTCTTGACTCGGGTTTCACTCAGTTCATGAAGAGCCCAACTTAGCTCATTTATCAACCAAAGCTAATACTGATAGTTCAAAATAGATTATGAAACATTTAAAATCATGTCGCAAGTAATGAAAAAGAAATATTCACAACGAGAATACAAGCCAAAACCAATAGAAGCAAATAAAAATAAAAAATATGAGTGCACGATTTTTCCACCAATAACCCAATGAAATTTGACTGGTTCTCGAGACTTGAGAAGACTTTAAGAAGTTTTTTAAGTTTTAATTAATTTTAAAAGAAAAACATTCAACTTATTATTTATGTATATCTATTGTTCACGATCCAAAGGAGTTGAACTATATTTAGCCAAGCTTAGCTCTATTTTAAATAAACCAAAAATCAGCTAACTTAATTCATTTCCACCCATAGATTTACCACTTGATTTTAATAGGGACAGGACAACAAAATGAAACTTGAGAAGAAAATAAGCAAAATAAAAACCAAAGAAGGAAAAATGAAAGAAAAGAAAAAGAAAAAACGATTAAAGGAAAAAATTTAATCTAAAGTTAGATTTTCTATTAAATACATGATAAATTCTATCAACATCTATAGGCAAAGAAAGTGAAAAACCATAGAAAACAAAAAACATAATTAACGGGTGACAAACTAGTATGAACAACTAAAGATAGAAAATAAATAAACCAAGAAAAATTCCATCTGGACAGCAAATAAAACCATTCGGACATCCTCTTAGGTTAAGAACAAAGTTTTATCTCAAACTAAAACTAATTAGAAATCTCTTTTAGTTTAAGAAATTTTCTCCACAACTCTCATGAACCAACATAAATTTACAATCCAAATAATCAATCAAACTTAAAATTTTTGGATTTCAAATTCAAACTTTTCCCATCTTCTTATTCAATTATGAAATTATTCTCAATTAATGCTAAGAACCAATCCAATTATTACATTCACCCAAAAAAAAAAGGAATTCAATTAAAAATCAACTAAAAAATATATGAGTTCAATTAATTACATCAATTGGGAGAATCTAATCAATTTTCTTTGTAGAAAAATTGAAATCAGTTTACCTCGGGAGAATTTGCAACTTCTTTCCCTTTGTTGGTGTTTGCTTGATTTTCCATCTGCAGAGAGAATTGAAGAGAAAAGGATTGAAAGTTGGGCGTTCGAAGTGAGAAATGAAAATAGTAAAAGAAAAAAAAATTGAATGAGAATTTTATGTAAGCGCTTATAAGGAAAGTAATAAGCTGACCAATTATATATGCATAATAATTAATGAAAATTTTTATTTTTTGACATTTTATATGTGCATTTAACATTCAAGAAAATTAATTGTATTTTGCATATCTTAATTTTTCAAATGTGGCAAATAAGGAACACACATCATTACCTTCATATTTTGTATCAAAAGGAAAGGTGTAATGCTACCATATATATATTTTCTTCCTTTTCTTTCTTTCTTCTTTCTATTACACTTAGTTAGCAAAAACAATGAAAAGTTGATGTATCTGTACCACTATTTGAAATAAAATATGGCCTTCTAAAGGATGTTAGGTTTATAATCTATACATGTTCATGTGCTGAGTAAGCAAGATGATTTGAATTCGATATTGAATTGGATTGAGGGGAGGAGGCGGGAAATCAAAAATTTTGAAATTTAAATTTATAATTTAAGTATATATGTGTATATAAATGGATGCATTGGAGGTGTTAACAACTAATTTCATTGGATGAGAATCAAATATTAATTAACATGTCCAAATGTTGATTAATGACAAATGGATAACTAAACATACACAAAACAAGTGACATAATTGACTATAGTTACAACTTTGGTTTAAAAAGTCACTGTTTACTTTTGTTATTTAGTGAGAATTATGAAATTTTTKAGGAAGAGAATTCTTGATCGGGAATGAAAACAAATGACTTATTGATTAAAACCTATAAAATTCCTTCACTTAAACAATAAAACAAATGTGTTCTTGTGTTAGTCCAAAAACTTGGCTTGTCATTTCAAAGAACAAACTACTCATCACATCTGATCATTTTCTCCTTTTATTACTTTGCCCAGACCTTTGCATAAATGAATACAAAGTTGATGTATGATCAAGCAATTCYGCTATGGATGAAAAATCACATCACTTTCTCATAGTATAACAACATATAACTTCTTCATATTAATATGAATCATTATTTAGAATTGGACACACAAAATCTATATTTGACATTTAACATACAGTCAAAAAAAAAAAAAAAAAAACTGACATGTTACAAATAGGTTTCTTGATACCATATTTAGTAGTTCAATCTCATCCTCATTGTTGTCTGGTATTATTTGCAATTTCTTAAGAGAAATAAACAACCAAAACAAGTTTTGCTATTTGTTTACATCTTTTAATTCCAAAGTGTGATAAAAAATCGTAACAACCGGACCAATAGAAATAAAACCATTTTTTACATGTCTATGAAGAATTTTTTCTGAGCTGCAATTCCAACGTCTTCGAGAGCTATTTCTTTCGAAAAGAAAATAGATATTTGTTGTCGAAATTGTTATGTGGAATTGGATGAAGTTTTGTTATTCAATTTGGTAGTTAATGTTGCTTCCTTTGCTAAACTTTTTTGCATTTGTTAAACAAAACACTACTGGAGCAACGATATAGAGAAAGAAGAAATGAATTCTTTATTCAAAAATTTGTTATTGTAGCTAAACTCAATCCGCTGTTTAAGTAATCTCGTAAAAGGAAGAAATTTTACTTTAATATTTTATTTTTTAATGATGTTTGTAGGAAAGTTTCTTGTGTTAGGAGTAAATTCCTTAATTTTGGAATGTAAAACAAATAATATACTGGATTCGGAAAAAATTTCTTAATTTGGGAGGTAAAATAAATGAGAGTTGAAATTGGAGAAAAAAATATTCTTTGCCCAAGTTGATATCCAAATAGAGCCATAGATTGGATTAGGTGAAATCACATGTTTTGGAAATCCTTCTTCCATTGCTTCTTTCCTTCTATTTTTAGATTATTTTCTTGTTAGTTAAGTAATTAGAGTAGACTCATCACATCTTGATTTTTAATTGCCTAGATAATATTTAGAATTATAAAAGGGTGATAATTAGGAGTTAATTCCTTGTGTGATGATACTTTATATTGTATACAATTACTGGTATTGTTGAGTCAATATGATGATCCCGATCAATTTCATTTGTGAATCATTTTACTGCAACATATAAAGCTTGAAATAAGAATTGAATAATTTTATACTTTTTGCACTTATTGAGTAATTTCCGAGATACTCTTCTCGAAACTTGTAAAATTTTGTTTACATAGGGATTTTTTTATATACAAACGCTACTTGTAAAGTCGTCATGCGCGAATACTCAAATCAAAAAAAGAAAAAGAAAAAGTTTTGAAGATAAAATTTTCATCTCAATTTGATTAGTAAAAGCTACAACAAAAGATGAGAAATCACTATAGTTATGTATAACTTTGTTCGTTAAGATTTCTTCCATCCTTGATTGCTGGAGTTTAGAGACCACATATTAGATATGTTTAGAAATTTTCATAAATATATAAAGTTGACGTAACTTACAAAGAATGAGGAACTCATAAGCGTAAAAATCACATTGCAATATCTCATAGTATAGAAATGTATAATACAAAATGATATAAGCCATAGATAGAAGTTGGCTTGCTATGGAAATAAGAAACAGATAATTGGTTGTTTAATAAAATAAAGAATGAGAATAGGTATAAGAGCAGAGAAGAATATAAGTAAATTAATACTTCCTTTTTCTTTTACGCAGTTAATGATTTTAAAGGTTGTCATTAATGTGCAAACAGTGTCACAAAAAGGGAAAAAAAAATCAAGAAATATGTTTATATTTAAATAAGAAGAAGAAAAAGTGGCGGATGCAGACTTCAAAAACACGTGGAGTGCGATCATTGACTTAAAAAAAAAAATAAAATCATAGAATATTTCTGTCCTGGAATAAGAGCATCTCTTTGATAGTTTGCACTTGAATGTTCATTAATATCAACTATATAGAAAATGAAATAACAATCATTTTAACTTTGTCACCTAAATTGAAATTTGTAACTTCCTTTTTTTATGGTAAAAAGTAACAATAAGAATTCTATAACTGTAAAACATACTCAGCTACATTTAGTTGGGATCATAATTCTCAAATGGCTCCRAGGAAACAAAAAGAAACTTATATAAGTTGAAAGTCTAGACAAAAGAATTTCCTAAACTAAAATTAACACAAGTAAAAATTAAAGAGTCAAATTTTACATTAAAAAAAGGAAGAAAAAGAAGATTTTATTATACTATCGTATTATCAAATGATCTCGCAACCGCAATAATAAAGATAATAAAAATTTATTAGATTTCTTATTCATTAAACACATTTTTTTTTCTATTGAGATTATTTTAAAATGACAGTACAAAAGTCGAGCACGAAACCTTCTTTAGATTTAATAATTCACTTATTAAGCATTTCAAACTATTGATTTATTAAACATGAAATTATGTGCACTTCATATGAATGGTTTGGATGGAATGTTTAAAAAAAAAAAAAAATTCGATTTGTATAATTCTCAATCTTAGAGATCTGCATACTGCAAAATGTCATCGTTTTGGGGAATAAAAAGAAGTCTGCAAATTACCTTTGAGATGTACACAAAATCGAGTCTCCTACCAATTTTGTTAACCAAGCATGCTTTTGTAAATAACTTCAAAACGTGAGTTTGAAAAATAAAATTTAAAAAAATTATCAAGAAAAAAAGATTAAATTAATTCACGAAACGACATTTCAAWTKTTTTRTATATATGTCTCCTCGAATCAGATCTGAAATGTAAACTTTATTTTCTTTTTGAAAACCCTTAAAAGGATATATTTTCGTCCTTGTAATAAAAAAAATGTTCAATGAAATAGTTAATTTTGGGTCGAAAAGTGGAATTTAATAATTTCTTTGTAAGGGTGGGTATTGGGTTGGGTTTGTGAATCTAAATGGGCTACAGGATTTCAACTGTGCAATCTTGAAAAAAATGAAATTAGTCGTATCTATGTCATGGCCCAAAATTCATCGTAGTCCATTGGCCCACTGCTCGTGAAAATGACAGCCCATGAATGACCGACTAAAATCCGAGAACATCGGCCGCCATGAAAAAARGAGCGAAAGAGAAACCATCTCGCGCTAAAGGAATTTGTAGGGGCGAATCTCGTAATTAAATAATTAACGTTTATAGAGTGACTTTTTTATTTATTGAATTAATTTTGAAGATTTCAATCTTTTTATTTACTCTCTAGCACATATTTACTAACACATCATTTAGAGCAATTATAATAAACCTAGCAAGACTATATACATAATTATAAAATAGAGAGATAGAAGAGGAGATGTGCCGAAAGTTAAATATATATTAATATAGTAAAAAGTGTTGTGTTTTGATTAATACAGTAAAAAATCTGTAGTTAAAAATATATTAGGATAAATTTTTAATCCTTTGAAAGGTAAAATGGAATTATTTTTTAATATTTTATTTTTAATAAATTATTTTACGTTAGATAATAATAGATATCCAATTATATAAAAATATAAGTTAAAATTACTCATCATCGCTATAAAGAGTGCCTTATAGAAATTCGACTACGTAACCATCATATTAACTTCGATCATCCCAAAAATAAGGTGGAAATAAATTTTAATTGTCTCYAATAAATCTTGATTATAAGAATAAAAATTGATATGAACATGGTAACGGATTTAATAATGTGGAGTAGTAATTCTTTCTACCATAGTAATGCCATAAAAAGATCGTTCGAGAGCAAATTCCTAAACTCTCTTAGTCATCATGATGAAAAAGTTACCATTATATTAAACCCATATAAACAGATGGATGCGTTGTTTATATGAGAGAGAGGGAGACGCAGAAAGGAATAGAGCGACAGTCTTGAAATCCAATTGAGATGTCAAATGTCCTTCTACAAATAGCTTTGACAGGGTTCCGGAACTGATATTCTCTAGGGGTCATATAAATATTTGGTGTCTGTATACATTTAAGGAAGAGAGAGAGAGGGAGAGTGTGAAAGTGCAGCTCTGGGGAGTAAAGGCTCTGGAATCGTTAAGTGTTACTGCTCCGATTGGATTCGGACGATGTTCGGAATGGATATCGACTCACCGCCGCAGACGAAGGCTCTTTCTCCTGCTGCTCGCATCGTTCAGGTATTATTCGAATTTCTAGTGCTCCTATTTTCTGTAGATTTTTGGGATGCCTGGTTGGTTCTGGAGAAAATCGTAATTTGATTAGAATACTTTGATTGACTCATGAGGAATTAGATAACTAAAGTTGTTAGTTGATTTAATTATTTCCCCTCTTTAAGTTAATTATTGGGTCTCTATGGGATGTTTAAAATTCAGCTTGGTACTAGTTGCTTCCGCCTTGCAAGAGAAAATGAAAACTAATTGAAGTAGGAGAATGTTAATATTTTGAAGTTTTAAAAGTAAAATTTAGAGTTAGAATGCCTATGAGCTTAAATTTAGAGCTAAAAAAATCTCATGCTGTGTCTATTAGTATTGGATTCTGCGATTACCTTGAAATGAAAGTGTCTGTTCTCCTGTGACTTATCATCWGTTSAAAGAAAAGGTTAAGATGTCAATCTTTTCATTGTTTTTGGATGAGTTGACAATGAAAGTCATTCTCTGATGTTACAAGTCTGCATCTTTATATTTTGATTTCCAAATGCATGAAAATCTTCTCTTATTTCYTTTGTTTATCAAAGGGGATGATAATGTCAATACGAGTAGTCCTACTTAACTCTTTTCATGGGATAAAAATAGTTCGGTTTTCTATGATGGTATTATTCAATCCCACATACACGAGGCAAGTCATTTAAATCAGATAATTTTCCTTGAGTTAAAAATATCAACCAAAGAAAAGAGAAAAGGGGATTGATAATCTAATCTTTTGTCATCCCCCAAATATACAAGTTACTAATTATGGGACGGCATATGTTTCTGTGGAGATGTGAGAGCAGGGCATCTACATAGGTAATGAATTTAACAAATGAGGATGGCATGCATGAGCCTTATCTAGAGTCCTTGAAAGCCATCCCTGTGCTCACCAATGCTAAAGAATATGGGAAGAAGCTAACTCATAAAAGTCTTTTCACTTTTCAATTAGGTGGAGTAGTCTTGCTGGAGAATTTTATATTTTGATGCAGTTAAGTTTGTTGTTAACTTTTGCATGGATTGGGAAGAATATGATGTAAGGACTACTCAAAAGCGTTTAATGCTGTGGGTTGTTGAAGGTACTACTGTAGAAGTAGGGCTTTTTCCCCTACCATAATTGGGTGACAAGATCCTTGGTATGTCACGACTATTAAACAGTAAATAGGCCCTTTATAATAAGCCTGGCTCCTAATGTAAATATTGCCTTTATAATTCAGGTATATTTGATCTTAAACTTTTACGTGGTTCCATGTGGTCCTTCCTGTTCCCACCTTAAATTTGCCAATATCATCTTTTGCTTTTGCTAGCATCTAATCTTCTTCACTTGCAAGGAATAGATCTTTTATTTTTCTCCTCAATCTGCATATTTTCAGTCATTCATTTCTTGGCTGCAAAGTCTTCTTTTAATAAATTCCAAAGAATGAAAGAAGAAGAATTTAGTCGTTTTATCTATAATATCAGCAACTGCAACCGTAGTGCATTGTCAATTATGGTTCTTATATTTTGAACTGTTTGTGGAAATACACACTTCATGCAATTCCAAAATACGTTTCAGAGACTTGCCCAACTTGGAGTTCCTGAAGAGTATGTTGACCGACAACAATCTGGATTAGTTTCTTATGTAAAGAATAACAAATTCCAAGTGTCAGAATTAGTCKCCGCCATCTTGCCGACTGATGAGGAGGCCATTGAGGCTGTTTCAGAAGCTGAGGCTGAAACCAGTAAAAGTATGGTAGGTCCGACCATTGAAGAATTATATGCTGAAAGCATATTTTGGTTGCGGTGGTTGATGTTTGAGTGCGATCCAAGAGTAGCTTTGGACCACCTGTCTGAGATGAATGTTGGTCAACGTGGTGTTTGTGGGGCTGTTTGGGGAAACAATGATATTGCATACAGATGCAGAACATGTGAGCATGATCCGACATGCGCAATTTGTGTTCCTTGTTTCCAGAATGGGAACCACAAAGATCATGACTATTCAATTATTTACACCGGTGGTGGTTGCTGTGATTGTGGAGATGTTACAGCATGGAAGCGCGAGGGTTTCTGTTCAAAGCATAAAGGCGCTGAACAGATACAACCCCTTTCAAACGAGTTTGCTAACTCTATCAGGCCTGTCTTAGATTCCTTGCTCAGTTACTGGAAAAAGAAGCTGATTTTTACAGAGAAGGTCTGTGAGGAAAGTCCGAAGTATGATGATCATGTTCCTGAGCTGAAGAAGGTAGCAGAGGAGTTGACATCTGCTGTGGTGGATATGCTTTTGGAATTCTGTAAATTTAGTGAAAGCCTGCTTAGTTTTATTTCAGGGAGGATAGTTTTTTTGGCTGGTTTGTTGGATGTTCTTGTCAAGGCGGAGAGGTTCCTTAGCAGTGATGTTGCTAAGAAGCTGCATGAGTTGCTATTGAAATTGCTAGGCGAACCCCAATTCAAATATGAGTTTGCAAAAGTATTTTTAAGCTATTATCCAACAGTTGTGAATGAAGCTACTAGGGAGTGCAATGATAATATTTTTAAAAAGTATCCATTGCTGTCAACGTTCTCTGTGCAAATTTTTACAGTACCTACTCTCACTCCACGTCTTGTGAAGGAAATGAACCTTTTGGCCATACTTTTGGACTGTTTAGGAGATATTTTCAATTCTTGTTCTGGAGGAGATGGTCGACTACAGGTCTGTGATTTTTGCTATAAAAATAGGTTTCTTGTTAGATAAATGTTTCCATCAGTCTGCATATTTATCTGTGTGGTAATTTGCTGATCATTATTGGTTTTTGTAGGTCACTAGGTGGGCAAATCTATATGAAACTACCCTTCGTGTGGTTGAAGACATCCGATTTGTCATGAGCCACTCTGTTGTGCCAGCTTTTGTGGCTCGTGATCGGCGAGATATATCAAGAACATGGATGAAACTCTTGGCTTTTGTGCAAGGGATGAACCCTCAAAAGAGAGAAACAGGCATTCACATAGAAGAAGAAAATGAGAATATTCATTTACCTTTTGTTCTGGTCCACTCTATTGCAAACATTCATTCTCTTTTAGTTGGTGGAGCATTTTCAGTCAGTGCTAATGAGGAGAGCGAGGAAGAAGGCTTTTCCAACACATACCAACAAGAGGTTGAAGACCAAGATAGTGTAAGGCATGCCAAAGTTGGAAGGATATCACAGGAAAGTTCTGTTAGTAGCATGACAGGAAGGAATCTGGTGGATCATTCATCTAAGTTTGCCGAAGTAAAATCCGATAATTTTCCTGTTCCCTTGTCTGTTTTATGGTTAACATATGAATGCTTGAGAGCTATTGAGAATTGGCTGGGAGTGGATCACACCTCGGGGTCTCCTCTCAGCATCTTATCTGCGAAACTGGGTAACAACTCTGCCAATAATTTCTTTGCACTAAAGAGAACTCTGTCTAAGTTTAGAAGAGGCAGACATAATCTCAGATTAAGTAATGCTCCTTCATCTAGTAGTAAACTTTCAAGTTCAACTGAAGTTCCTGGAAATCGATGTTCTTCACCTGTCCATGGTAGTTTTAACTTGGGTGTTGATTTTGAGTCTGGGCAAAGTATGGGACAAGATGTCTCTGGTGGCTCTGATGAAGGTGCAGTGGAGGGGGAATATGCCACTGAGTTAGAAGCCCTTCGAGTTCTCAGTTTATCCGATTGGCCGGATATAGTATATGATGTTAGTTCCCAGGATATCTCTGTTCACATTCCATTACATCGGTTACTATCAATGCTTTTACAGAGATCTTTAAGAAAATGTTATGGTGAATCTGCATTGCCTAAGATGGTGAGTGCTGCTTCTGATGATACTCCATCAGCTAGCAATCATGACTTTTTTCGTCATATTTTAGGCGGTTGCCACCCTTATGGGTTTTCTGCCTTTGTCATGGAGCATCCTCTGCGAATCAGAGTGTTCTGTGCAGAAGTTCATGCTGGAATGTGGCGAAAAAACGGAGATGCTGCTATATTGTCGTGTGAGTGGTATAGGTCAGTTCGCTGGTATGTGAAGCCTATTAAAATGTGATCCTTTAGTGCACCTATGAATTTATCTTTATTAGGGAGCAGCTTGCTTTATCTTGAGTATATTCATTTTGGAGAATTTCCTGATGCAGGTCTGAACAGGGTTTGGAGCTCGATCTGTTTCTGCTGCAATGTTGTGCTGCACTAGCTCCAGCTGATCTTTGTGTCAAGAGAATTTTGGAACGTTTTGGGCTATCAAATTTCCTCTCGCTGAATCTTGAGAGGTCTAGTGAGTATGTAATAGATTTCCCTGACTTGTCTTTTATCTTTTGGGACTGTTTCACCAGTTCACAAATTTGTCACTTTTTCCTATTTTGCCCTTTCCAAAGTGTAATTTCATTGATCTCAAGTGTAAGAGGCCTGAGCTACTTATATTGTAGATCCACTGCATATTCTGAATTTATATGTTCTGGTAATAAGACTAGATAAAGCAAAAAGGTCTGTCCAACTTATTAAGAAAAAATAGATTACATACAAATTGTATTATCACTTGCACATTTAAGTTATTTCTTGTGAATAGTTACTGTTTTCATTTGATATCTCTTTGAATTTCACTAGTGGTTTGGCTCTCAGTAACCTCAGGGTTTATCTGTTGATTATTGTGAAACTCAAATTGTTCTATTTTATTTGAGGTCTCCCTTCAAAGGTATTTGAATTAAATTTGTCATGGACCTGCAGATCTGCCGTAGCAGTGATCTTCATAGTCAATGTTTTCGACAAAATTATAAGCCAGAGTGATGTGTGTGTCTTGGGTAGAGGTTCTTTACTTCGTCCTTTGAAATTACCTAGTGGTTGGGACATTTCTTGGACTTTTGCAAGGTAAATCTCTCGAACTCAATGGAAGGATTGGGAATAAAGATTGGAAGAGACAGGGAATGGATTGGGATCTTTCACATGATCTCCATTTGATTGGTCTTATAAGTTTTCCAGAATAAGGTTTTTCAGTGTTGTGACTTCTAAAGTATGCAGGGTTTTAATGAAGTTGTCACAATTTTTGAAAAGCCTCGCCTTGCGTTACTGCATTATTTCCATAGACATGAGGAAAGTTGATGGTGTTTGGTCTGATGTTGGTATACTTGCAAAGCCTTCATTTTTCTTGTCTGATGTTATGATGTATWTAGTCCCGACGCATTATGGGTATGGGTGGGATGATTTCGTGGATTTATGGTAAATAATGGCATACTTAATTTTACATTTGTGCATAGGGGCTTAATGGAAGGGCTTGGTGCTTGTTTGTGAGACTGAGAAATGTAAATAAAGATGACAAACTCATGTATACGACAATTAAATTGTTGTGAGAGGATTAATTTGTCATTGACAGTGTTCCAGACGCAACTAGACTTATTACATTTAACTTATTCTTCCATATCAGCTGCTTTTACTTGGCATTTTGCTTGAGGGAGAAACAGGATTGCAGAGTTTCTGTGCGTTTGGCTAGGGAACTTGTTTCCTATTCATTTAGCTTGGTTTGTTCTGTTCTCCACCACTTTGTGAGTATCTTAATTTTCACTTTTCAGGTATGAATCGATCCTTGTCCAAGAAATGCTCACTCTTATCATACAAATAGTGAAAGAAAGGCGGTTTTCTGGATTAACAACTGCTGAGTGTTTGAAAAGAGAGTTGGTGTATAAGCTATCCCTTGGAGATGCAACACGTAGTCAGTTGGTGAAATCTCTTCCTCGTGAGCTATCAAAATTTGACAAACTCCAAGAGATATTGGATACAGTGGCAGTGTATTCAAATCCATCTGGCATGAACCAGGTCTGCTATTTCCATGTGGAGTTTTCCCTCTTTTCCCTCCTCCAATGAGTAGGGAATAAAAGATCTGGTCATTTCTTGTCAAATATCAATTATCACTTCTCTTAATACCAATCTTTCTCACAGGGCATGTACAAACTGCGATTGGGATACTGGAAGGAATTGGATCTATACCATCCTCGTTGGAGTTCAAGGGATTTGCAAATAGCAGAAGAAAGATATATGCGGTTTTGTCATACTTCCGCTTTGACATCTCAGCTGCCTAGATGGTTGAAGATTTATCGCCCTCTTAGTGGAATAGCTCGATTAGCTACTTGTAAAACAGTCGTTCAAATTGTCCGAGCAGTTCTATATTACTCCATCTTCTCAGATAAATCAGTGGCTTCACGGGCTCCTGATGGTGTTCTTTTGACTGCATTGCATTTGCTTTCACTTGCACTTGATATCTGCTGTGTACACAGGGGATCTGGTGATCGCTCATGTCATGTGGGTGGTATGATTCCTATTTTGGAATTTGCCAGTGAAGAAATTTATACAGCAAGGCATGGGGATCAGAGCTTGCTATCTCTTCTTGTTTTGTTGATGAGGATTCATGAGAGAGAAGAGATAAACAATTTTGTTGAAGCTTCGAGTTCCAATCTCTCATTTTTGATTCAAAATATACTTAAAAAGTTTGCTGAGCTTGAATCTGGATGCATGATCAAACTACAAAAGCTTGCTCCTGAATTGGTCAATCAGCTGACAGAATCAGTTTCTATTCGTGATTCTAGTCCTAGTGGATTGACTTTGGAGAGTGATAAGCGAAAGGCAAAAGCTCGGGAGAGACAAGCTGCGATATTGGTGAGTTTATATCTATAATACCTAAAGCATGGCTGGTTCAATCTTGATGTGTTTTAGCTGGTTGATTATTGAGGTAGCAGATGTTCGTTGCATGTTAATGCCAGTGAGGTTACCTATCTATTTCAGCAGCAAGAGACCTGTGGATATGTTATGCTTATCAGACACATAGTTTGACATAACTTCTTATGATTTGTTATACCAGCAAGTTGGACTATTCAAGCTCAGTTTATATGCGCATAACTTCTTATGATGCCATTATATGTTGACTTTTCTCATTTGAAAGAATTCAGATATAGACATTTCATTCACAAAAGAGTTCTCTGAGCTGATGATGTAGTCTGATTTGAATTGTCTGTTTCAATAATCTTCTCTGCTGTACAGGAGAAAATGAGAGCCCAACAATCTAAGTTTTTGGAAAGCATTGATTCTTCTACAGAGAACGACAAAGATGATTCAGAATTTAGCAAAGAAATGGGTGATCCTGATCTGGGGCACGATTCCAAGGAATCTGCACAAGTTATTTGCTCTCTCTGTCATGATGTTAACTCAAAACGTCCTGTGTCTTACTTGATCCTTCTTCAGGTAATTACCACTGAGGGATGTATTTCTGTTTATGATTGGGTACTATTAAACTCAATTCATGAATTTGCGTTGAATGTTGAATGAATTTTTTGCTTTTGAGAATCTTGCGTAAAACTATATTGTGTTCTGATTTCAACATTTTCTTCTTGAAACAAGAAATCCAAGCTTCTCAGTTTCGTTCATAGGGGTCCCCCTTCATGGGAAAAAGGGTGTTCCTCGAAGAAAAATCATGAGGCTACGACAAAAAGAACAGACAGTGTTTCATCACCGAAGGGCAGTGGATCAAGTGTTTCACAGCTTAACTCGCAGGCTCACCTGCTGCATTCAATTCAGAGTGCAGTAGAAGATTTTGCTTCAGATGGCCAACCTACTGAAGTTAATGCTTTTCTTGAATTTATCGGAGCTCACTTTCCTTCAGTCAGGAATATTACACCATCATTCACATCTAATGATAATAGGGAAAAGACAGCATCTTCTCTCGAGAAGGTGGAAGAACTTATGTACTCACTGGTTCGAGAAAAAATTGGTAATAAATTGTTGCAGAAGGATTTTCTAAAACATGCCAAGGACATTGCAATAGCTGGAAATCATGAAAGAAGCAGCCGCACTGAATCTCTCTTGCTTGGGAAATACATCGCTTCTGTTTCAAAAGAAACAATAGATAATCCATCAGCATCGGTAAATGCGCATTCTCGTAGCAGTAAGCCACAGCCAGATGGAAGTACATCACTTCCAGCATATGATGGATTTGGTCCCTCAAATTGTGATGGGATTTACCTTTCTTCCTGTGGACACGCTGTGCATCAAGGATGTCTTGACCGTTACTTATCATCTCTCAAAGAAAGGTATACCTATTCTCAAGCTGTTCTTTTGTATTCTTTTTTCATTAATGAAATTTCCTCTTTTGGCAAATTAAAAATGAAAAGAAACATCTTATCCTGTCATTGTAGGCTTTGGCTGAATTAATTTATTGGTAAAATACTAAATCTCCTCAAGTAAGGATGAGTCCGTAATGCTTCCTTAATCTTTCAATTGCAGCAACTGGCTTCTCGACCTTCCAGTTAGAAAATAATTTCATTATTGTTATGAGGGGGAAAGACAAAAATATTCACCTGCTAAACCTTAAATTGAACCAGTTTTGCATTTCATGCTTGCCTTTTTCTTTTTATACATTGAGGAGGGATGTCGATGGAACCTTGTACCTTTGCGTAATTTGGGATGCAACTTAGTCAATTGTGCTACCATATACATTTGTCTTTGACTTTCTTAGTACGAGGATTTAGGTGAGACGCCAGGAAAATCATGAAATTTTGCTGGCGTAAATGAAAGCTGATAATCCCTAGAAGGCCTGAATTTGTAGATCTTAAATTTTTTTTAACTCTTCATGGAGCAGGTATATCAGAAGAATTGTTTTTGAAGGAGGGCATATTGTAGACCCAGATCAGGTGATTGACTCTTTCTCATCTCATTTTTCTCTTAGGGAGTGTATACATTTTCAGTAATTTTGCTTCTCTTCATCATTAGGGAGAGTTCCTATGTCCTGTGTGCCGTGGGCTTGCAAACTCTGTCCTCCCAGCCCTGCCTGGAGATTTCAAAAGGGTTCCAAGGCTACCCCTTTTTCCTACTGTTTCTGCTTCAGATGGTACAGGTTCTTCAGACAGAGAAGTGGATGTGCTTCGTATCTCAGAAGCTTTGTTTCTATTGCAAAGTGCAGCAAATGTGGGAAGAGATAATGAGATTCTGAAATCTATTCCATTGCAGCGATTGGGAAGGCAAAGATCAAATCTTGAGTCTGTTTTTCGTGTAATATCTTGCCTGTATTTCCCTGGCAAAGATAAGATTTCAGAATCTGGCAGGGTAAGCCATATGCTGATTTTGTGGGATACACTCAAGTACTCACTCATCTCAACTGAGATTGCTGCTCGTTCGGGAAAAACTTCCTTAACTCCGAAGTACAGCCTTGATGCATTATATAGTGAACTCAAATCATCCAGTGGGTTTATACTATCCTTGTTGCTAAATATTGTTCAAAGCACAAGGATAAAGAATTCACTTAGTGTCCTACTAAGGTTGAGAGGCATTCAGCTCTTTGCAGAGTCTATATGCTCTGGGATTTCTTTAGACAAAATTTCTGGACAGATAAATCAAGAAGAAGGTATAGCTTCTTTATTGCTGTTATACTCTTGACTAGTCTTCCTTTTTTGGTCAGTGTACTTCTGTTTGTTTGCCTGTTTGGTAATGTTTGTGCTTTAATGAAAATAGTTTGGATCGGCATCTGCATCGGTTCGTAAATTGSCAGATGTTCATTGAATAATTTGAACAAAATATAAATTATTGCTATTGTTATCTTTCATTCTTCTAAAATGTGCTATGGGGAAGTAATTTGTGGAGCCTTTGGCATAGGCTTTGCAGGGAAGATGCGACATATACTAGAAAATGTGGAACCTGAAGTACGATATCCTGACATCCAATTGTGGGAACGGGCTTCTGATCCTATACTTGCATGGGATGCTTTCTCATCACTGATGTGGACTCTATTCTGCCTTCCATTCCCATTCCTCTCATGCGAGGATTCCTTTTTATGCCTTGTGCATATATTTTATATTGTGACCATAGCACAGGTTGTAATGCTTTTCCTTTGTTGATCACTGAAGATCTTTTTTTCATATTCCTCGTGTGATTGTTAACCAATTTTTTATTGTTGCAGGCAATAATTACATATTGCAGGAAACGTGAATGCAGAATCAACGAGTTGGAATACAAGGATGGACTGATTTCTGACATCTATGGGTTCATGGGGGAGCATGAGATTGCTTCAGAACATTTTGATTCCAACTATCTTGAGAGTTATTGTGGCATCAAGGAGGCTATTCGTGGTTTGAGCTTTCCTTATTTAAGGAGATGTGCATTACTATGGAGGCTATTGAACTCTTCAACATCAGTGCCTTTTAACTTTGGGAATCATGTACCTGATGGATCATTGTATGTAGCTGATGATGTGATAGAACATACAAGGAACAATTTRGAGGAGTTTGTAGAGATTGAGAAGCTGGAGCAGATTTTCAAGATTCCTTCGCTTGATGTGGTTGTTAATGATGAAGTATCACGTTCTTTGGTGTTGAGATGGCTCCGTCATTTCTCGAGGGACTTCRAAATTCAAAATCAACAGTGTGTTTTGTACGCTACCCCAGCAGTTCCATTTAGGTTGATGCTATTGCCTAATCTCTACCAGGATCTCTTGCAGAGGTTAGTTTGCAGGTACCTGTGCATAGAAAGTGATCTTCTTTTGTGAATGCAAGTTTCAATTGGGATATTTCTGTCGTTTTCCAGGTATATTAGACAGCATTGCCCCGACTGTGGAGCTGTCCAGGAAGAGCCTGTTCTGTGCTTACTTTGTGGTAAATTGTGCTCACCGAACTGGAGAACTTGCTGCAGGTTTTACTCTCACTTGTGGTAGATCTTTCATTTAATTGCAAAAGTCTTCAAAAATTTGCATATTTAATTAATCCTGTTTCCTGAAGGGAAAGTGGATGCCAAACTCATGCCATGTTCTGTGGTGCTGGCACTGGGGTATTCCTCTTGATTAGGGTATGTTTGCACTTTCTAGGTCTTGAAGGAACGCTCTAATTTGTAGATTTTTGTTCTTTTTCCCCTTTGGCATTGCATTCTTTTCTTTTCTTTTCTTCTTTATATATATATGTAAATTTTGTTACATAACATGTATTCTTTTCTTATTTTAGAGGACTTCAATTTTGCTTCAAAGATCTGCTCGTCAAGCGCCATGGCCTTCCCCCTACTTGGATGGATATGGTGAAGAGGTAAATTTCTTTCTTTCTATGCTTGCAAAATAAGATTCAGGGTCTCTCTGTTACTGTTTATACATAATGGTATTTTTTTTGCTCGGGGGAATTATTCAAATAGATTTACCTTGGCAGTGCATTGGCTGAAAACTGGAATTTCTTTCGAAGAAATTGTTACCTAGTGATATGTGGAATTACTGAAAGTTTTTGGAATATATGGAGTTCATTTAAATCTGTCATTGTCAAAACACCAATGGAAGCTTTGCTGTTATATGTCTTTTGCTATCGAGTTAAATACATTTTTGCATAGAACATCGATGTTTGTGTTCTTCCCTGGAAGTTATGTTTCAAGCAGGACATGCAGAGTGAATGTCTACTAAGCTCATCTTGAATACCAAGTACATCTGTTAACATTTTGTCGCACCAATCCCTTGCAGGATAATGAGATGCATCGGGGCAAGCCACTGTATCTCAATGAAGAGCGTTATGCAGCTCTAAACCATATGGTAAAAAGAACCTTTGCTCTCTCTCTCTCTCAACCCCTCCCCACTGGCCCTCTTCTTTTGTGCTGGGTACCATGCGTGGTACAATTAGGTTACAAAATTGGATGGATGCGTGCTTGCAGTTTTACGTTTAGGTTGTAGGGTGAAGGAAGGGGAAGAAAGGACTAATATATGGAATTAATTCTTGCCCACACTAACAGTTTCCTATGCTGAATGTAATACTGCTATGTCTATATATAGAGGATAAGAAGGTAAATGATAGAGAAATAATTGACCTCAGTTCATTTTTATGCTCTTCATTTTTCTATTTTATTCTCTTTTTCAATTTGTTGGATGAATTAGATTATGGAAAGGCATGCAACATTCTTTGCTATGGCCATTTTAGATATCACTCAACTCTTTTACTTCGCTTTGTCGGTGTTCGTGTTACTATGCTGAAGGCAATGATTGTAGTCAGGCTAAAATATCTTTCTCTGCATTTGTAAAGTTTAGTTTTGTGAAACTTATGCCTATGGGTATTGCACTGAAATGGATAGAAGGAATGATTTGAGTTAATATCTGTTTTACATCCTCATATTCTGTATTCTTCTATCTTCTAGGTTGCTTCCCATGGCCTTGACAGGAGTTCAAAGGTGCTTCGCCAAACAACCATTGGTTCTTTTTTCATGCTTTAGATTGAGGTTCTGTAACTAAACATCTTACTGAAGGTCTGATGTCGAACTTGGATTACTACAAAAATACTCCCTTTTTTTTTTTTTTTTTTTTTGGTATTCTTGTAAGTTTAGGGTGTCCACAATTTTAATCGCTTCCTCATTTCTAGTTGCAGGTGGAATAAATTTGGAATCTTTGTTGCCAATACCAAAAATTGCACAGCTGTTCATATTCCAACTTCTTTTTGGCTCAGATGCTGAGGAACTTGGATTCATTGTGGTGTGTTGCATCAATATGTACAATTCCCTGAGGTTAGTAGGGTAATTGATTTTGTATCTGTAGTTTTTTATATAATTTGTACCCTTGTTCTTATTTTTGCCTTATGGTTGTGATTCTTGTGAAAATATTTTAAATTCCTTCAATCTGACATGAGATTATAATTATAAGAGATAAATGTATAATTATGGCCATCAAGATGCAATTGAAAGCCTTTTGGTTCCCAGTTAAAATCACGAGGTCGATGGAACGAGAACTCCTGCAATATGCAGTGGCGGTGTACAGTATTTAATTTTCCCTTAAATAAAATCAGAGATGGATAAACTTTCAAGGCCGCATCAGCTATTTACATGCTCATTTTTCTCCCTGTTGATCAATTTGTTTTTCATGCGATCACTGTTGGTATAATTTGTCTACCGAGATCAAACATTTGCTTTGCTCTGTAAGAATGAGAGTTTTCTTTTGTCTAATGTCTTTGGTATCTGGTGGCACAGGTGACCTGCGTTTCTTCTCATATTTGTAATTTCTTGGTCAAAATGGTAGTTATGACGCCCAGCTGGTTCAATGTATCTTTTTTATTGCCTTTTTCTTGGGCATGCTCCTGGCACCAGGATTTTCTACTGGGCTGTAACATCAATTGGCTTCTCTTGGATCCGATTCATGTGTACAGATATTATATAGGTTGTAAATAAATATTTCTATTTACGATATTGCCATAGCTCTCGTTGTGTTTTTGTCCTTGTGTGCACTGATTTTGTTGAACTCTTGATTTTCCAATATCTTCCTCTTGGCCTGGGCAAAGAGTCGACTCCACCCCGATGACCAACATGGGCTACAATTTTTATCAGATCAGATAATTCATTGGATGGTGAATTCGTTTGGCTCTTCCCTTTTTTTTTTTTTTTTTTTCCTTTCTTTCTTTAAATAAAAGGGCAGCGCAGATGGGATATTCACTTTATTTTTTTAGATAAACACATACTTCTTTATAATTATCACATTAATGTGGTATTCACTTTATTTAATTTATTATAATAGATAGGCTATTCAATAGGCGAAAGACACAATATTTGCGAAGCGTTTTTTGCATTTTTGGAAAAATTAAAGCTAACCGGAGCAATGATTCGATCAAATTACAGGGGTGGTTGGTTGGAGTGATCATGATATGGCCCTTAGGTTATCATTGATAGGTTATCACTGATCGAAGGGGCTCCATTTGGATGACATTGTACATTGCATTTTTATTTAATAAATATTATTTATTTTGACTCTTAATTTGAAAATAATTTTTTAATTGAAAAGATAGGCGTAAATTTTAATTTTTCTCTAGTTTCATTTAGATGCTTGAATGATTTCTTAAAATTGCTGGAATTAATTAATCGAAAACTGAAAAAAGTTAAAATTCATATTTGTTTTCCCTATTAAAAAGTTCTTCTCGAATTAAGAATAAAAAGAAATGAGATAATAACATATTAGATTAAAATGTTCAAATTTAAACAAAATGAACCTTCATAGGCACTTAAATTGATTTTCTTAATGGAAAGGAAGTTTTAAGATTTTATTTAAAATGTTCCATGAAAAACTTCATGCAGCATTTAAGCATTTCTTCGCTAACGAAAATTAGGAATAATCTCTTGGGCCTCCAAGAGATTATTCGATCAAGTGTTGCCAACAAAGTGAAATGCTCCATTTGGGGAAATGCAAAAAATCATATATCCCATAGATTTTTTTTATTTTATTTTTTCCTGTCTAAAGTACAATGTACTGAACGACAACGTAATATCCTGCCACTACCACTACAGCAGATCTACAGGATCCGTTCCAACTCTCACTTCAAAGAAAACTTTAAGGTTCTTCGAGCTAACAATTCTAAAGACTGGATGATGATGAAAACTGTGAGATCTTATTCACTCTCGACGTAGAAATTTTCTGTGCTAAGTGGGTTTCTGTACAAGATCCATGACACCACGGGATCAATGTTTAACAAGTCAAATCCAATTTTCACTGTTTAATCTACATAGGCCAAGAATTGCCTTCTTGCACCTGTGAGGCTACGACCGGATTTCATCCGTTGGCTGCGAGCAGATAAATCTGTATTGAGAGATCCTACACGTGTTTGCCTGACCAGCGGCCTGCATGGATACCCGTCGGCCACTCTAAAAACCGTAGCCAATTTAAGAACCTTCCCAACCTTCATCCTAATTAACAATAGACGGAAATAAATCAGATTGACAAGGGTAGATTGTGTATTCTATTAGTAGAATGACTACATTTAAAAGATCTGCACATAAGAAAGATGCATTATCAAGAACCTCAGGTAATCGACAAGGGAATTAATTATGCAAAGATGCAGTCGCGAAAGTGAAGAGCAGCATGAATTAGTACTAACAGTAGCAAGCATGCCAATACAAGGCCTGTGAGAAATATAAGAAATCGAATCCTTTGAATGAGAAGGATACTCCACACCACGTAAGGTGAAAATGAACGGGGAAGAAAGCAGCTATTTTAACTTAACGTAGATAACTTCACTACATAGTTTCCTGGCACTATTTAGAGTCCTGAAAAGAAAATAAAAGAAAAGAGAAACCTGTGTGGCAGATAAATAGAGGAACTTAAAATCTCTTTCATTCCTTTCTGGATATGTATGTCCATGTACTTTTGACTTATACAATAAAAACCAAATAGAATCGACATAAACTATTTGGAGAGCACTCAAAGAAGGATAAGATCCGCAGCAAATCRGCAAAAAACACATATGTTGTCCAGAATGAAAGCAGATATGCAATATACATCTTGCTGCAATGTGATGGAAAAAGTTAAGAGTGAAAGAAACAAATAAATTTTATCATGTGGACAGCCTTTGACATAGAAGACACATAACTACACACATTCAGCAAAGAAGCAAACTCAAGGAAGCACTTACTGTTATAGTCTATGTCACGCCCGTCTTTGATGCCTGTAAGTTGTTTTTGCTTGGAGAGATCTCCTTAATAGTTGAACTACCAGGTTTGGAATTAATATCACCTTGCTCCCTGTTGAATGAAAACTCAAGCTGCTTCTCCACAGATTTGAAAATAGTAGTTCTTTTGGATCTTAACCGGTATGGTGGAGAAGCGTTGAATGTTTTGCCATCATTTAGCTCATCATCACRAGGACTTTCCTGATAAGATCTCTGAAAACTGTTAGTTTGATTACTCTCATCAGCCTCCCCAACTTTGTTTGATGACATAGAAGATTGAGTTTCAGTCTTTCTCTTTCTTAGTATGGAAGGAGTATTTGGGAAGCTTTTGGCCGCAAGTTTCAGTATGGACTCAGGAGTCTGTGTCAATAATCCATCGGTCCTCATTCTAGGAGGAGTGAAAAAAGTAACTGGTGAAAATGTCAAGCTAGTGTTAGAATCATGCTGCACCCAACAAATACTCTGAATATCTGGTTCCATTGGCATAAAACTTTCTAATTGTGGTGGTTCATAGTATAGAGTACCATATTCCGGAACTGGAGAATGTAATGATCCCTTGGGCACTTCATACTCACCAACTTCATCGTATGTTCTGCACTGGTCAAACTTGAGTGGTGATCCTGGATCAATTTCCATGGAGTTTACTTGAGACGATGGTCCCTCATGTGTAATGCCTTCATAATCAGCAGCGTCATTTTGCAGACAACTAGTTGAAGCACGAATATGTTGCAATGAGGTTGTCATCTCTGTGCTATCTTTACCAACTACTTCTAGTTTACAACCATCCACAATTCCTGGTGAAGCTAGCACTGTTAACTCTGATCCTCTGGTTGAACTATCAAAGAAGTTTCCACCAGATGCTGTAGCGCTTAAATCTTTAGAACCATTTTGAAGACCATTTTTAGCTACTGGTGGAAGGTTCCCAGTGGCTAAATAAAAATCGAGCTTTTTCTTCAGAGAACTGTTCCAATGATTCTTGATTGCGTTGTCAGTCCTGCACCATTTTCAAACATTTAGATTGAAGACACTAGAATTTCTATAAAATTCAGCATACATCCAAACCAATCTAGTTGAATATCCTCAAGTCAATGTGGATATCATACAACTAAAAGAAGAGGAAACTTAATAAAATAGTTGCCTAGAGCAAGGTTTGGCTCAATACTCGTCAGCTGTTACAAGCTACTCAGAATAAAGCAGTCTTTACCAGCATCATTTCTCCCCTTTTTCTTATCTTATCATTCTTTTTTTTCCGTTCATGGGAGGGAAGCAGGGTTGACCACTAGATGAAGCAGAATTTAAAAAAAAAAAAAAAAAAACATAAGATGAAAAGCTCCTAGCATATTGGAAGAAAACTGTTCAATTACATTTAAAACAGAATTCTTCAAAGATGTTCCCATGCCTTCTATCCTTTGTTTTCATTTTATGGACCAGTCCTAAAATAGAATTTCTATTTGGTAAAGATTGAGGGGAACTCTATAARGTAGAACATTTCACTTAATTCAGACATTTGGAAAAGCAAATATTGCATATGGATGTATACCTCCCAGGTAGAACCTTAGCTATTTCAGCCCATTTGTTTCCGTGAACCCGATGAGCATTCATGAGAGCTAGTTCCTCTTCCAGTGTCCAGGCATCTTTCTTTATGCTAGGATTTAAATGATTGTGCCACCTAAAGAGTTTCGCAGCAGTCAAGTTGCATTTAAAGAAGAGAAGTTTAATTGCATTAATCATAAACGAGCAGAGATAACATAATGATTAGATCGTAATAATTAGTCAATCTGAAATAACCAATACCAGGCATTTTTCTTTATGCTAGGATTTAAATGACTGGCCCACCTAAAGAGTTTCAGCAGTCAAGTTGCATTCAAACAACCAAAACAAGCAATAGAAGTCCATACTTTTGCTAATAGAAAGATAGTTCAAGAAAGGTAGAATTAACGAAAAATGGTGCAAAGCTGACAAAATGATCAAATCAGAATAATCATATTTATGTACTCTGTTTGTGCATCTACATATACACAATGTAATCTGCAGTGATTAATGCATCAGGAAACTAAAGGCAAAAAAACAATGAATTATGACATTTATTACCTCTCGCGGCACTGTTTCCCAATTCGACCCGGTAATGACTTGGCAATGACAGACCACTTTGTAGGCCCATATTTTTCTACCAGTTGAACAATTTTTTCATCTTCCTGCAACCAAATAATAGAAGGAGTTTCAGTTTGCAGAAGTAAGGCATACATCAAGAAAAAATCAAATAAAGAAGTTGGCAGCCGACCTCTTGAGTCCATGGTCCCTTGACAAGTTCTGGATTAAGTACTTTTTGCCATCGGTGAAGGCACTGCACTTCTGATCTATCCGGAAAGAATTCAGCTGCATAAATGGAGATATTGGCATGTTAATATATATTCCTGTTGTCTAGTCAGTCAAAAGAGCAGTTAAGCAGATGCCTACTGAAAGCAGTTACGCTTTCTAACTAATTTCCTGCCGACCAAAGTGCATTCAGCATTTCATTTGAGCATTGGCAAATAGAGGTCGCAAATCCACCTCTCTAAACACTTCCCTCTGCCTTCCCCCCAACACACCCCATGCACACACTCACCCAAGGGGAAGAAGAAGAAGAAGAAGAAGAGAGAGAGCACGATGAAATTGCATCAGTGCAGSCAGCAGATGCTTAAAGTAGTTTATTAACTACAACCAAATGGTAGGTCCTGCCGACCATATGTAATTAATTACCAATTCCAATGGAAATGCATAGAAAATGATAGCTTTTAAGTAACTAACGATAACCTAATAATAGATTGCCATAATGAAGAAGAGTACCTATTTTTTTCCAGCACTTCCCTTTAAAGGTCGCAACAGCTTTTTTCAGTGTATCATCCTGGTAACAAAGCAAAGAACTTCAGTTAACCACTATACTAGAAACTCAAACATTTAATTGAAACTAAATCTGACAATTTCCTTATCACAATGAATARAAAATGCATGCTTTGTCACAGAGGTACTATATTGTTTCCAAAGGAATAAAAGATCAGAATTTCAATAAAAAAAGACCCTTGATCACATCCAAATTATGTTACTTAAACCCAATAGAACTTGTTCCTAAAAGTCTAACCAAACATTAAAAGAAATAAAAAAAATAATATAGATTTTCCACACTCCCCATGCCCCAACTGGCTCATGATCAATCAATAATGCTTACCTCCTGAGGCGTCCAACCCCCTTTTGCCCTCCTAATTGGCCCAGTGGTCCTCCTATGAATTTCAAAATGCACAAGATCAAGTTAACAGGGTTGAGGGGAAAAACTATATTTTAATGAATTTAAATTTTGTATATCAATAAACATGATAGCAAGCCTAATGGAGGTGTCAGCGCTTTTGGAGTAAAAGAGAAGTTACATGGAGGAATTTTATTTTGAATCACCAGTTGCAATTACTTGTGAGCACAAAGCATCAGCTATTGATAGTTTCCTCTTCGCTTTATGCAATGTAATTTTACTCAGACAATTCCAATTTAGCTGAATTTCGTTCAAAAGAATACAAGTTTTATGTTTAATCCATCTCATATCAGCACGTAAAACATTAGAGGGAAATAATCCCAATGAGATAAGCATTTCCAGCCAATCATTTAATTAATACACAAAAACAAAATTATGAATAGAATGACTGTTAATTTTCTAGTTCCTGAACACTAAGAACTCAAAGATCTCACCGAGGCTCTTTAGTCTCTTTTTTCAAACCTCAAGCATTCTTGAAACTATCTCTTCATTTTATGCACAGTCAAAGTATTAGACAGTGCTCAAATTTGCTTTCTTCTCCCAGCTTCTGAAGACAATTACACTTTAATTGCCTTACATTAGGAAGAAGTTATGTTCTTTCACTAATCAATTTGGATGGGTCTAACCTTGCGTACGGTGACTATTGCTCCACATGAACAAACATTAAGAACAAACTCAAAAATGCCAAGATCATCTCTTTCCAGCGAGCAAAAAATATATTACCGTTCCAATTTTCAGATTCACAATAATTCTTATTTGCCGTTAGATTGAAGATAATACAGTTCTTAACATGAGTATCCTTTTTGCTATAATGCAACATAGACACATTCATTATTGCTCAACCCTATAGAAAGTACACTTCTTTCATTTAATATTTTCGGTGAATCTTTTGAAACAGCATAACAGACAGTTCTTTTACCAGAAATAACCCAGATTAAACTTTTTGAGGATGATACTTCTATAAATGAAAAGCCTATGTTTTGTGACATGACGCCCTCAACCAAACTAGTCTCTCAGTTTGATGGCTATTTTCATGAAATATAGAATCTTTAAGGTCAAAATTACTCCAACTGCTGACCTTCATAAAGGATCAAATCTGAGTAATCATGCTTAGCAACGATATCCACGTAGAAATCCAACATCTGATATGTCGTTCATTTTTCTTCTTCCTCAAATTTCTTAGAATGATTTAACTTGTACAGAACGTGAAACAATTTGTGGTGCCATATTAAAAAAAGAAAGTTCTTTTCTTTTGTTACTCTAATTCACATCCTTTCAACAATGGAATACATTATAATTCGGGAGTTAAATGGCCCAAAGAATACCTATTAGATGGTGATGTAGGGGTGGGGCTGCCAATTCCTGGGGACTTAACAGTGAGACTCCCACTGTTTTCAGAAACAGATGAGCTCGAAGCAGCTGCAGATTGCTTATTCTCCAGGCAATACTCCTCTTTCACATCAGCCATCTCCCTTTACATCATCACCTTCAAAACCCAGCCATGTTTAGGAAAAACAGGAAAAAATGGTATTCCCATCCACCACCAGACCACCAAATCACATAGAGAATCAACACCTTTCAATCCAGTCCAGGGGATTCATCAAAATTGAAAGAGAATAGGGGAGMAAAACTCACTTCAGCATAAACCCTGAAAACCCTAATCACCAAAACATAATGCCCAAATCCATCATATTTATCATTAAAATTAAGCTCTAGCCAGATCTCAAAAAACAATTTTCCGATCAAAACTCGATTCACAAAACGCCAATCAGACTTCAAAATAGTAATAGAAACATAATTCTAGCTTTACCATATCAGGAAGAGTACAAACCCAATAAAATTGAATAATCCACGAAGTTGATTTAATCAAATAATAGCTTAGTTAAAACTCATCAGAAAGCGGTTGAATTTTCTCCAAGAATCCAAACAAATACTCACCTCTACACAAGAGAAGTGGCGGGAATTCAACTCCAGCTCATCAAACCCCAGAACCCACAAGGAGAAACCTCTCAGTTTCTTGAGAGAGAAAGGGAGAAACAAGATTCGAGCTTTCGTTTCGAAAGAACCTTGCCCGTTGAACAATAGAAGAGAGAGAAAGGAAGAGAAGCTGTATATTTATATTAAAGTAATTTCGTATATAACGAATATCACCGACTGTTCCGTTCACTTTCCGTTAATTSCTGGGCCTTTTTAGCTATGAGGGCTAATGGGGTCATAACGGCGGTTATAACAGTTTCACGTGTAAGTTTGAACCTCAAACGGCACACTGATCTTATATATGGCGATGCTGCCAGAGCACTCCTCCTCCAGCCAGAGCAAATTTCTTTAAATGACAATTCTATCCTCATGTTAAGAAAAAGAAAAAAAGGGCAAATATGTTACTGAGTGGGTTGGGTCCCACCTATAAGATTCTTTTGCATTTCCTCCTTCTCCCTGGCCGTCGTGTGCTTCCCTCACCAGAAGCTCGCCGCCACCATCATTCCCYGTCCGTCCTCACCTCTTCGTCATATCTCAGTCCTTAACCCTTCTTCTTTCCTCTCCTCCCCTCCCTCTTTTTCCTTTTTCTTCCATCTTTCTGCTCCATGGTTCCGATAGACCTTCAATAGGCAAGCAAAATCGAAGAAAATACTTCATAAAATCATTACTTCAACTATTCGGTTCCAATTTTTACAGATTTCCACTCTTTTAAATGTTTTATTCTGGGTTGTGAACGCGCCAAAAAGAAGAGGAAAAATGTAAACTTGTTCTTGTTGAGCCGGTGGAATTGATACATTTTGCTCTCGAAAGTTGTTTCGTTTTCTATTCACACAATCCCGTTTGTCTCTTTCAAATTTAGCACCATGATCAAAGTGAAAGAGAGGAAGGAGTTCTGCACACAGAGAGAGAGAGAGAGAGAGAGAGGAGGCATTGGCTGAGGGGTAATAGAGAAGATTTCTTTCATTGACCATGAGAGGATAGAATTGTCACAAAAATAGAAAATAGTGGCTCTGGCATGAGGAGTCGACGGCCATAAGAGAAACAAATCATCTTTTCATCACCGGAAAAAAAAAAATTAAAGAAAAGATATTTGAAAAGTAAAATCATAATATATATATATATTATGATTTTACTTTTCAAATATCTTTTCTTTAAATTTTTCTTTTTCTCAAAATCTTTGAAGATGAGTATTATGTGCAAATTTTTTGGTAAAATCAAAAGAAATTTGATTCTTTCCAAACTCAGAGAAAAATAGCACCTAATCATATCTTTTCTTCATTTCCACTCCTTATTTTTTCTTCTTTCTTTATTGAAAGGTAAATTGATATTCTTCAATAATAATGATCTATATTATTTTGACGAGAGTTTGATTTAAATATAAAAATATAGAAATAAATATTATATACTGATTAAATGTTATATGAACAAAAGAACTTAAGTTCAAAAGGCGAAGATATAAATTTAGCCCATCCTATTTAGCGGAGGGATATATGGGAGCGACTATGTTATTAACAAAATTTCAAGACAAYGGCATCACTTGATCGAAARTAGRAACAGCAAGAACAAATCCTTAGATCGGACAAGCTGCAGTGGGGACTGTGCAGTAGACMCGTAAAGCAATCCTAATTAGCTACCAATTGAAGCCCACACCAGAAAAAGAAATGACCCAGAAGCTCTAATGGCTTATTTCAAATACAAAAGTGCTACGAATTCAAAAGTTTGAATAACTACCAACCCCAACTCTTTTTAACGGTAAAATTCTCTTCCCCGTCTGCCTTCTTCGACCTTTCTCATATCTGATCTCTCTGTCTGCAAATTTTATCCTGGAAGTCTTGTTTCGATGGCAACGCCAGTGGGTTCTTTGAAAGGAAACTTGTCTACTTCCTTAAATTCAAAAGCCTCGGACCATCAAGGGCCTCAACCCAGTTCCGCATCGAAAGTTCGAGTCATCGTAAGAGTTCGCCCCTTCCTGCCCGAAGAAATTTCGCAGAAAAATGGCAATCCCATCTCTTGTATTTCTACTCTTGATTCAGAACTTGAATCTTGTGAGGAAGTCAGAGTGCACCTCAAAGATCAAGAAACCAGGTGAATGTACTTTTCAATCATGTTTTAACTTCTTTCAATTATTTTAATTGTGAAATAATATGGGGTTGTTTCATTTCATCGTGGATGTAGTCGAAAAGAGTGTTACCAATTGGATGCCTTCTTTGGCGAAGAAGATAACAACGTCAATAAAATTTTTCAGAAAGAAGTGAGGCCCTTAATTCCGCTCCTCTTTCAGGGCTACAACGCCACTATCTTCGCTTATGGCGCTACCGGAAGCGGAAAAACTTATACCATGCAGGTTAGGATTTTAGTCATAGAAATCATAACTTTCATTTTATGGCTCGCAGTTGTTATCAAATTTATTTACTTTACTTTCGGAGTTCTAATTTTGAAATTAAATTCAATTCTTTGTATGATGTAAAGGGAGCATTTTGACTCCATAGGAGTGAATTAGAAAGCAAAGGAAAACGGAAAATAGTTGACACCGGCATTACATGAACTGTTAACATGTTGTTTGGGAATATTAGTTGGAGCATAGAGACTTGAACAAGTTACATTTKCTTAAAACTTGTACTGTTTGTAAATTTAAGACATGAAGATTTCCAGTGCCTATGCTAGTTAGCTTTCGTTCTTCTAAAGCTGTTAAAAAGCGTATTTACTGAAAAGATTGTTTTGCAATTTGACAAAGGTTCTATTTTTAAAGGACACATAGCCTTTTTTGAGGTTCCTCTTTTAGTTTCTCATGTATTTATGGAATTAATCGGATGACACTACAGGGTACTGATGAGTTGCCAGGTCTAATGCCACTTGCTATGACCAACATTCTTTCTATGTGTCACCAAACGGAAACTACCGTAAAGATCTCATACTACGAGGTCTATATGGACAGATGCTATGATCTTCTGGAACTAAAAGAAAACGAAATTGCTGTTTTCGATGACAAAGATGGGCAAATTCATCTCAAAGGACTATCTCAAGTTCATGTAAATTCAATATCTCAATTCCATGAGGTGTTTACTTGTGCAATCCAGAGGCGCAAGGTCGCACACACAGGGATTAATGATGTTTCCAGTAGGAGCCATGGGGTCCTCGTAATTTCAATTTCCAGCCGTTGCAATGATGGTACTGGGGACGTTGTTATTGGAAAGCTGAACCTCATTGATTTAGCAGGTTTTCCATAATTAGTCTTTAGATTACTATTAAACTTGAGTTCCCATTTTTTGAAATTTTGGAGCTCAAATTGAGCATGTTTATTCAATCAGGAAATGAAGACAATAGAAAGACAGGAAACGAAGGAATTCAACTCCAGGAGAGTGCCAAGATCAACCAATCCCTCTTCGCGCTCTCAAATGTGATCCATGCACTGAACAATAATAAACCCCATATACCTTATAGAGAAAGCAAATTGACACGCATATTGCAGGATTCGCTTGGTGGAACAAGTTCTGCTTTAATGGTTGCTTGTTTGGTAGGGCTCTTCCTATTTGTTGTTTCCCTGAAAACTCAGGCTCAAATTACTATTGAAACTCTAATATACTCCCTTTTTCTTTTTGGTCACTAGAATCCAGGAGAGTATCAGGAATCTGTCCATACAGTAAGCTTGGCAGCTAGGTCCCGGCAAATTTCAAAGGCAGTTTCTTCAGCACAAAAAAGAGATACTCCAAAGGTTAAAGTTGACATGGAGGCAAAGCTACGTGCTTGGCTTGAATCTAAGGGCAAGACCAAGAGTGCTCAGCGGATGAATGGCTTTGGATCTCCACTAATGAGCAAAACACCCAATTGTGCAAGCTCTTTAAAGAAACCAAATGCGGAACCAAAAATTGTCAGCTCATGTTCAGCAAAAAGGTTTGTTAGCAAAAGTAACATAATCTTGCTGTACCACTACTGCCTGCATTGATGCTTATGAGCAGTCATTTTAATTGTAGGGTTCCACAAGCAGCTCGTAGAAATTTATTTAGTTATGGAACTGCTATAGATTCAGCAACGAAGGTATGCCCGAAAACTTGGTTTGCCCATCACTAGACTTTGTTTATTCAATAGAACGTACCCTGTCTGTGCATGCTACCTAATGCAGAGTAGAAATAAGGGTTTAAAGAACAAAAAGATGTAAATGGAACTGTGACTTTATGTAAGCTGGCAGTCCAAGGATACAAAAACTGTAGTATTTGTGTTCGTCACGCTGAGTACAGTCCAATCAAACCATAATGATTAATCCTTCTAAGAGAGTTTCTTACAATATTGAGATTGATTCTTATGCTGTGCTGTCCAAGCAAAGCTCATTTAGTGCAATGAATATCAGCAATTCCCTTTGTGATAGGTTACAATAGGACTTACAAAGGAAATCTGATGTTGAAGTACTTGAAATGTTCTTACAGTTCTAAGTGTTAAGAGTGAAAATATATTTTACCATCTGAGCAAATAAAACTGCTTAAGAATTTCATGTTTTCTTCATCTCACAGGATAGAGATCATTCTGCTAAGAGAACAACTAAGGAAGAGTTTGAAGCTCCTATTGACAAGGTTGCGTTAAAATCATATGCCTCTGTACCGGGTACTTTACTGCCAATCCGTCTGATGATCSATATAATCTCTAATTAGGAAGAAAAGAAATGAGCACATTTTAATTCCATAATGATCAATTCAGAGTAAAAGATTTTGTTATTGCATAGATGAACCAGCAACAACAGAGAAGAAGATGACAACCGTCAAATGTTCTACAACATTGTCGCCAGCAACTGAGAGAATTACAGCTCTATGCAGTCCCTTGAGAAAAGTTCTTTCTCCAGTTAACTGCAACATAAATGCCGAAAACATATCATTTGGAGACCAAATAAACCTTTGTTTGCCTGATCCAAAAACTCCGAAGACGACACCCTTTGTTCCAAATGGTGCTGAGAACAACTTTGACGGGATACGAACCCCACTTGACAAGTTTAACACCTGCAGCTCTAACTTAAAGGTAGGCAGGGAGATTGGTATCGTGGTGCTGTTATATTCTGGTATTTCGATTGACATTTCAATTATTAGCTCACGATTGGATATTTGGACAGAACTCTCTTGTTCGTGAGTACCTTGAGTTCTTGAATTCAGCCAGCAGGTAAGTTTGTGATCTTTCTGTTTCCTCTCTCCTCTTCACTCTGGAAGTCCTAATTACGTTTTTGATTTTTCATATCAGGGAGGAGCTTATTGAATTGAAGGTATAGAGATGAATCGATTTTTTTCATATCAAACACTTGTTTTACCAATATTAATTCCTGATAGCGTCTTCACACTTTCACAGGGAATCGGCCACAAAATGGCAGAGTACATAATTGAGCTTAGGACTACGAGCCCGTTAAAATCAGTAAGCAACTATTTGTAATTTTCTGAATAAACATTGAGTTTTGCCATCTCTAAATTGTATAATAAAGGTTGTTGGTGCTCTCGATGTTGCAGCTGAATGATCTGGAGAAGCTAGGCCTTTCATCAAAGCAGGTAATGTTACACACATCATGGTACTATCGTGCACTGTTATTATCTTTGAGCTTGGGTCTAGCATCGATCTTACATGGCATACCAATTGATTTCAATCATAACAGGTACATAACATGTTCACCAGAGCTGCAACTGGAGTACTAGGATCAACSTCSTTAATTTAAGCCCTTGCCGGCACATGGAGAAGAAAGCAAAATAGTCAATCTTCGTTGTAACAATATCCTCTATATGAATTACTGCCTCTCTTTCTAGTTCTAGTCTAAAATTTACCATTTGGAAATTACTAGTCCTTTAGTTCAGCAGTATAAACAGTATCAATTTCTCACAACACCCATTTAAGCAGTAAAGGCAGTATGAATTCTCTGGTGTGTATATCACAACACGATATATATATATATATACATATACATATGGTTCAAGTGCTATTTTTATCCAAAGCTTTGCTACTTTCAGAATTTTAACTCAAATACATCAATCTTCAATATTAGTACCTGCCCTTCAATCCAAGTGGTTAATAATGTATGTAACTATGATAATATTGGATTATGCATCCCTTATGTGGATCATTATTATCAATAGCACTTATCGTCATTACATTTCAAAAAAGGTTAAATTTTTTTAATAAAAGTAATCTTTTATTAAAAGAGTCATTTTCTGTCGGTAAAATTTAAAACATAAATAAAAAAAGCAATCTTTTACAAACTATTATTTTTCAAATAAGAGTTATGATAAATCTCAATTATTTCAACAATTGACCCTAATTACTTTTCGAGACGAAGTGGCAGAAGGATGGAGATTCTCAAATGCTAAAAAAGATCCAATAAATTCAAAAAAATTAAACAAGAAACCGTATGAGATGAAAATCTCATGTACGATTCTGTAAAGTGACAATAAGAGTGGCTTATTGTCAACTTTTCCACTATCATCCCAAAAAAACCAAGAACATTACAATTTACAACAGTGATCCAGCATTATAATTCACAAGAACATTCCGCTAGTCTGTCCTAAGTCGTATAGTAAGAGGTGAAAAGTCAAGGACGTATACCCATATATATAAGACTATACACACTATCATATCTACTGCATTACATATAATAATCTCTGAAGCGTACGCTCTCTCTCGAACCTATACGTACAACCAGTCTAGTACTCTATAAACACACCTACTATCATACACACCATATTACTATATCTACACTACATTACCAACCTACGATGCTATTGTATCCCCGTATCTCACCGTTCCCCTCATACCCTTCACTACACCTACCCACCACCCGAGTATCATATCACACCCTTATCATATCTATACCTATCACCTCTGGTGGGAAAGAATAGGTTCATAATACGAACATATACTTTCGAGCCTAGATAGAGTAAAAAACTTACATTACTCCTCTAGTACGCTACTGACCTAGCTCTGGGGTGTGTAGCTATCACCGTATTCCGAAGACCCGAGGTAGCCTGCCAAGTGGGTGCGATATACGCCTGCCATGGTGACTGTCACCCCCTATCACTAGCCCGCCCCCTCATTTAGCCCAGTCCGCCTCATGCTGAGTTAGGTAGTGCACCTCAAACCTTATTTTGCCCCAAAGCTACCCTATCGCGTAGTATTACGGTCGACGGATCCTGTGCTTGGGTAGACAGTATCGCTCAGAATACAAAAGCCTCATCAGACGAAGTGGAAACTTTTTCACACGCAGCCGAGCTTAGAAAATATGTAATCAACCATCTCGATAGTCGTAACAAGGCGTTAATGTGACAAGGGCCTGGATTCTAGCTACCTCATGCAAAAGGGTATTTGAAGATCCAGTAATGACAGATCATATTATGCTGGTCCAAGCGCAGCTGCTACTACTTATGTAAAAGCGGATATGGAGCTCAGCTGTTTGCTGAGCACATCGAACCTTCTCCCCCGTCTTGAAGACTGCGGGGCACCCGTGCGTCTGTGCCCTTGCAATAAAGTAGCCACGGTTTCTTGTGGTTTGCTTTTGCGCTGTCTTCTCCTGTAACGACGGGCAGTAGTACGTTATGTTGCGCTGCTGTTTCTGCTGGCTTGTCCTCCCATA
>MEJB01000007.1:1720975-1835488 GCA_001752375.1 Rhazya stricta | reverse complement strand
AGTGTAAACTTTTACACCATCTACTGAAAATGTAATGAACCATAATTCGGTAACAAGGCCGTTACTGTGACACGGATTCTAGCTACATGAAATGGTTTGAAATCAGAGACGAATTCCCTCACAAGATGCAAAACCATAAGGAGAAGCATCTCCATTTTTGCAGAGATGAAAAATTCCACAAAACTTCAGCTGCAAAGGCAAAAGAACACAATAACGAAAGGAGCTTTCATTACTTCTGGATGAAATTAGAGCTCTCATGGGTCATCACCATATGGAGACAAGCAGAGAAACACAAGCTCACATAACTTACTACTGCCCTTCGTACAAGAAACACGCAAAAGCAACCACAAGAAACCGTGGCTACTTTATTTCAAGGGCACAGACGTCACGGTTCCCCCATCTTCAAATGGGAGAGGATGAACGCACCCCATCGGCTTACAAACACAGACACATATAGACTAAGACATACCCTAAAACTATATATATCACCCATCCATCGGAAGTCACCACCACTGCTTTGTCAAGTGGCCACCATGCCTCACTTGCAAGTGCAGGGGTCGCATTTGCAGTCGGATCCGCACTTGCAGCCTCCGTTCTCGGAAGCTGTCTCACCCATTTCAGCGTCGAAGTATCTGTAACAAACCGATGAAATCACAACTTTTAGACGCCATTCAAAGCCTTCAGATAAACTAAGTGCAGCTATCATTGTTAGTCTACCATGAAAGTAATAAATGATACATACTTCTTCTGAGGAGCAACGCCAGCGATCAGACTCTCGGTGGTGGTGCTCTCTGTGTAGCTCAACTCAGGGTACATCTTGCATCTGCAATCGCATACCAGATGATCAGATACAAACGACATCAAAATTCAAAAGGCCATAGATAGATCGCGCGTTAGAAAATTGATCAAGAGACGATAGATTAATAAAATTAAACATATCAAAGCGCTTTACCCGCCACAGCCAGTGCCGCACTTGCAGCCAGAACCACAACCACAGCTTCCTCCGCAGCACGACATCTTGAAGGAGTAAATAGATTCAAAATAGAGAGACGATCAGCAATGACTATAACACTAGAAGCAGGACGCGTAGTAYTMAAGGCACCCACGACCAAAATTTATAGTGCAGAGGGAGAGGAAGGAGAGGGGATATCATCCATCCACGTAGCAAGATTTAGGCGAGGTTATCCCTTGAAAGTCGGTCCCTACCTGACGCAGTTTGTTCCCACGTATTTGTCGTTATCTGTGGGTCTTTTAGGTATATTCTAGAAGTGCACGTCCACCTTGAATATCTTCACCGCCAAATATTTTGCTTCTCCAAGCCTACTAGACTATTCTAAAAAGTAATTAACGCTAATTTAATATAATTACTGTTTAATTACGAATTTAGTCATCTACATTATTTTCGTTTCGACTGGTTTGCAAGAGCTTTTTATATTTGGAAAATAATTAAATTACTGCAAATTAATTTTCAAGTCCATCGGTTGGTTTTTAACCGGTGAAACATTATCCTATTTCTAATATATTATTATATGTAATCTCGAAATAAGATTAATTATTATTTTATGTCTCAATCAAGCAAGTAGATGATAATGGTACTCCTAAACTATTTTAATAATTTAAWGCTTAGTTTGTCTAGGTAAGTAACAAAGAGTTTTATATTTATAAATGAAATGAAAGGATAAGAATTATTATCTCCAATTTTTCAAAGGTGATTAAAGSGGATATTTTTATTTTTTTTCATTTTTTGGATCAATTTGGCCAATATTAGTTTTATCTTTTAGTAGTGGATTTTACACAGACACTTATAAAGTTGAGCTAATTAATTAACTTAATCTTGACTCTCTCAAAGCATTTTCTTCTTGTTGTTTCTTTTATTTATATAGAATGAGTTCTCATTGTTGTACTAGATGACGTGATTCATGAAAATATTATTTTTTAAAGATCGTTTTCTAATATAATCTTAAACAATATTAGATGGTATTATTATTTTTATCATTAATTACTCCACTAAGTCATTACCTATGATTTTACTCAATATCAAAATATATATTTTTTTCTTTTCTTAATACAAAATTTTATAATTAAAAAGAAAGAAGAGTTCATTAGAATTTCTTTGAGGAAGGGTCGGGGGTTAGTAATGATGTAATAATAAATGAAAAGTAATTTTGATTAAATCAAATAAAGGGTAGCAGAGTCTTTTTACTTTGTTATTACATGCTAACTTTTCAAATTTATATGTGCTAAAACTTTAAAAGATATGTTGATTTTGAATTCAGAAGTAAAAATACATAGTAAGCAAATTAAGAGTCGAATTACTCCTTTGATTGGAAAAAGAATTGATTTTCAACATTTACATCCCATTTTGATTTGATCCTAGGTAGAGCAGTGGAAGTCTCCGAATGACTCAGACTSGCATAAAAAGATCCTCTAATAGTAACATTTTGGTTAAATACAGATGGATCAGCTATGGATGAACAGGGTAAAGGAGGAGCAACCCCGAAGGATTCAGTTTTGACGTGAAATGGCAAGCAAACATGTCTAACCAGCAACGTTCATATGCAGGTCTTGCCCTGACAAATTCCATATAAGCTCAAGTGTGGAGTTCCAGGAAGAGATGGGAAAGAGGAAAAAACTAGTTGATGTTTCAGCCATCGTGTTAAAGAATTTCAAAGAGGAAGTGGTCAGATTTACAAACAATGGTTCTTGATTGACAAAGGAAATAAATGCTAGAGAATTTGGCTTTAGGAAGAGAAACCCATTGCCTTCTCTTTAACATCCCATAAAGACCAGTTCTTCACCGAGAGAAACTGATTCTCCAAACAACTGGATCGGAGAAAGAGTGGCGCTAACCGGTCGGGTATCAAACACAGTACTTTGCCTATATAAAATCTGGGATAACGAAGTAGTGGGATATGATTATCTTTCTCTGCCAGCCACATGGGGGCGTTCATGGGAAGGACCTACCAAGCCCCCCTTTTTCAACTTTCTCAAACGACCCATCATATCATACATCCAGAGCCACAACTGAAGAGCAAAGACAAGTGCTTTTGCTGATTGTCCTGAATTATCYATACGTAGTGGGGTAGAAATCAAGTCAAGCTATGTGGAGAATCGCTTAGATGATAGATATGGCCTACTATCGAACCAATTTCTTTCCCTCCTCTCCGAGGTGTTGCTAGTTTCTGTTTCCTTCTCTTCCTAATTATGATCGTCTCATCGTTTTTGTCCTCGTTATCTTGTGCCAACAGGAGCCAAGAGCTGTACTACCCATGTAGTACCATTGTACMAGAACAACATTATATGTTCATCTTCTTGGTGAAATCATKAACGGCCATTGTTCAAAAGGTGGAAAGTTACAGGGAACGGCTTTACGAAAATAAAATAATTTTGAGATGATCATAATTGATAAACCATTCAACAATAGGCGAAGTTCCTTTCTCTTGTCAAATCACTGGACCGGGAGGCATCATCTCGGCTGGTCTCTGTCCGTCTATTGTGAGTTTGTGACTTCAAGAAACAGAAGGCAGACAAGTGTGAAGGGATGAATACAAGGAGGTCGCTCTGTTCCATAAAGTACAGAGAATTGGAAACTTTTCATTGATTGGTGAATTCAGTGACCCGTACCCTCTGTCCTCCACGAAGCTGGTGAACCAAACCATAGAAGATAACGGATCATGACAGAAAGCAATGCATATATTCAATGCTAGATTTTACTTTTGCTTTATTATTGAAATAATAATTATTACTACCGCTTTTTCATATGTTAAACGTCTTCCAAAGTGCATGTTCATTTGCTAAATCACGGCCCACTGCATCATCAAGCGATTGATTAAGCTCAGGCCTTGAGGTCAAATACCATCTTATATATGGCTACACCTCCTCCAGAACATGGTAGGCGATGGGCATTGGACGGACACGAGAGGGGCAAGTTAATGGCCTGGGCCAGTAGGAAAATGATTGATCGTAGAATCTCCCAGAGGACTTCATTAATTAGATGAAACAAAAGCAGTTGATAAAGGCTGCCCTCCTCATTTCCAGAAGAGTCCAGTTGAGCAAGTTCCTCGAATACTGACGGGTCCACTTGTTTGCTTGGCCAAATGCCATTCCCAAGGAATTCATTGGTAAAAACACCACAGCCCTGTTTTATTTTTCTCTTCCTTCTGTTCATAATTTCATCGAATTTTCCAAACACTTCTCATTTGATTTATGCATGAAACTCGAGAAATTCAGGGAATAGACAAGAAACCGAAGTCTTTTGAGTCTGCAGCGAAGTAAAACATCAGAAACGAACTCACAGCAGAGTTAACCATCCTGGGATCCAGTTCCCTCATTCTTAACCAGCATCTGTTGTATTATTCGAATCATTTCCTGGATCTCCAACCAATGGAAATTAAAACATCATTCTTTGGGAGTATATGCTCCCACAAGCAAGCTCAAACTAATTGGAATATTTCAACAACCTATATCACGAACAAAATGAATTGAGCATAAAAAGAAATATGTTAAAGAGGATATTGTGCCACTGAAACAGAGAAAACTACTTGAATATGGCAAAACTCACATTCACATATACTTTTATATCACAATCTTTTTCCACTTCTATATATACAGGTACTCTGAGAAAAASGAAGTCTCATGAGGTGAAAATTACAACAATTATGGTTGAGCGATTTGAATATTCGTGACACAAGTCATAAAAGTTGCCATAGTGCAAGCAATTAACAGCATGAAATCTTCGTTTTGTATGACAATACAGTACTCTAGCAGATGCAAATCTATTCTCCACCATGGGTTGGCAGTTTGACAATATCAATTCTTCACAGTAAGCTACAAGTTGTATACTTCTTCTCGATCACATCGTATGTGCTGTTATACAGAAGTGAACATTTGGTATAAACCTCTTCTAAGCCACAGCTGATAAGCAGTCATGTAGAAGGAATCATAATTTCTTGGAGTGGTATGCCACATGAAGTGTTTCCTAACTATGCCTAAGTTTTTGTACAACATGAGATACGTTTTATTGGAAATTGATAAAAGTATTTCCTTCATAAGTGGTATATCTTCATGATTAATGATAATCGAGAACTTGCTCCAGTCCAAGATATTAGCAAATGGAAGGTCATAATAATTGGAGATCAGAACAGGGATGCACCCAAAATGTATGGCATCACTCACTCTTGCGGTGTTCACCTCATAGCCTTTTACATGGAGGCAGTACCTACTCGTTCTAAATCCTTCCTCGTAAGGGAAAGCCGGATTTCCTGAGAATATGGCAAAAGACGATTCATTACTCCACATGTCCAGTATCTTCTGTCGAACGAGTGAATTTTGAGCTCGGCCGGAAAAGAAAAGGAGTATGTTTCTGCAGTAATACACAAATATTATACTCGTAACTAAGAGCAAAGGGAGGCAATAACTCCAATAACAGAAGAGATGCGATTAGCATTTCCAGAAACAACATATAAATTCTCCAACTACAGAATTGGACGCAGATAAGAAAATGGTGAAGGTGGATCACTTCTACGTGTACAATTCTTCAAGTATCCCATGGCAAAAAGGCGATGGTTGCAGAAAAACAAGTGATTGATAAACAATAACAGCTCAAAGAAAGCATCAATGAAGCAAAGGAAAGTGCTAGATTGTATCCAGATTGTATCCACTGACCATATTGAATTCATTTGCTATATGAATGCCTGGAAAAAAAATGCCTCAGCGCAAAGTCAATGAAAAAATTGCTTTCAGCTAATCTCCATTTTCATTTTACTCTGTTTGCTGATCAGTGAATTGTCAAATGCAGATGCCTAACTCCTTTTCTGATGCTCCCTTAACTGTGTAGTCCGAGCTTTTCCACCACAAGAACATTATAGTGGTTTGCAATCACTGATAAACAATCCAAAACAAAAAAGGATCCTCTTAATACACCCTTCAACACTGTATTACAGCTTTTCTAAAATGCAGCACTTTATCCTAAAAATATATATCTCTCTCTCTCTCTCTTGGTGGTTGATGGTGGGTCGATGGTTGGGTTGAGGGGAAGATACATCGAACTGTCATTTCACCTAATATTATTGGAATAACCCTCTCCCTCCCCCAAATAAAACCTTGTAATTAGAACCTCTCACGACATTCTTTTAGTAGTATGCAAGAAATTGTCTCACAAAAGGTTTCTCCAATCAATTTCAATATGTGCCCCATCTGAGGAGAACATTTTCCTGATGCAGGCATAAAGCAACGTCTAAAGTCCTTTTCTACCAAGAAGACACACAACTGAACTGATCCTTCCTCCTCCATAAGATTGGACAGCTTATAATTATCTAATTATGGTACTACTCCTGGTAAGGTTTTTTTGTTTCACCGAACATAACATTCCCTAACTGCTCCCTCATCTCCAAAGAGGGCCACTGTAATACTTGGAGTCATCACTTAACCAGCTCCTCCTTCCTCTGCATGGTATGCTCCCTAATCTTTCTTGCCAATAAACTAGAGCCAAGCATGTATTCTGATTGACCTCTAGGACTATAGCAACAGAAAATCATAGGTCAATGAATCTCCACCATACAATCATGTACTATTCCAAAAGATAAGACCTACTCATTTATATGATATAAACAGTAAAAATCTACTTACAACTTCGCATCAAAGAGAATGCAGAAGAAAGTGTCAAAGTCGGTAGGCTGGTGCCATCTCACTGGTCCCAGCACCATTTCCCCTCTACAACATGAGCGTGACCACAGTGACAACAGCGGACCTCACTGTAAAGTAGGGAAGCCCATGGGTGTTGGACCCGTTGGTTATGAGGGGAGGTATAGCCGCGACCAATTGGAGAACCCAGCCACAACTTTCCTTCGTTTGAAAATAATGTCTGTGAGTAAATCTTGGTTTATTTTTACTTGATAAAACAAGTGAAACATAATAGGTCAACTGATCTCCACCAAACCATCAGTCTACAAGTAAACGGTCTCAGATCCTCAAGAGACGAGGGAAAATTTGTAAAAGTGGAGGAAAAGAATTCCTCACAAGAGTTATAAAGAAAAATTGTAGCTTCAGAATGACAAAATTGAATCACTAATTAACTTTGGCCTCTCTTGTTAAGAGGGAAAAAAATAAAGAAACGATATTTCGGCCCAAAGAAAGAATATTTTTTCCCTTCTTGTTTACTAAAAACCCCCAAACAAACAAAAAGGACAAAGAAAATTCTTTAAACACAGTAAAATTCCATTCCAAGTCAAAAAGGAGTACATGAGGAAGTGATCGATAACCTTGCACCAGGGGGATTCGTTGCTAGCTCCTGCCGGCGAGGCCAGACTTGGGGCAGTCCAATATCTTTGTGGGTCATATAGAGCCTCTGAAAGTAGCTAGACGAGCAAGTGACCTGAATTGCATTGGCATGCAAAGCAGGATGTTTGGAGGCGGCATCTCGACCAATTGAGTGACAGCACACATAGAAGTGATCAGCACCTCCGGAGGCATTCCAATATCTGAACTCGGAGCTGATTTTCGTCGTATACTGGGCAACAAAATCTGAAATAGATGACGCAGAATGCAGGCGAGGGTGATTGCGCATAGCATTAATGGAGAAGGGCAAAAAGAAAAAATTGGCTTCCTCTGGACGTTTGGTAAGCAGAGAACTGTGAAGAAGAGCCACCTTAAACGCGTGCTCGCTGAAGTAATTCCCTAGCTTTGGTTCCATGGGGTTAGCTAGAGGAAGAAAAATGCTATCAAAAGAGGATGGGAATGAGGACGTGTTAGTTTCTTTTGAGGCATCAGGATACACGAAAATTTTAAGGGTCCGTAGCATTTCCTGATAATCAGCTGAAAAAATTTCCCAATCGTGGTATGGTCCACTCGTACCGGTTTTTCTTTTCGCTTGTGATTGTTCAGGGGAAGGCGAAGGAGCTCCTCTTTGGTGATGAAGTGGGCTATAATATCCGATTCTAGCTTCCGCTTGGGAAAAATTGAACTGGGAGTAGGATCGATGACTCCTTGGCTCCGCATCGCTGCCATATTCTTGAAATCGGGAGATTGAAGTTGTCTCGTCGTTGTGGCGCCACACATCTGCCAAATCTGAAACTATATAATTAGGGTACAAGAATCTGGGATGCAGTTTCATCCACGAAAATGCCAGCAAAAAAGCCGCTGAGAGAAGCATGAGCATAAATGGCAAAGGTGGAATTGGCGGCAAAAAGAAGCGCAACCAGGTCCGGCGCCGGTCTAGCCGTGGTCTCCGTCTTCTAAACATTGGACAGAACTCCATTTCGTCTGTGTCCGAGGGGGCAGCGTCAACAGTCTGCTGTAGCTCCACCACTCACGGAAATTCAGAAGCACCGGTGGTTGAATCATTTTATTTACGCCACTTTCATTTATAGGCGCTGTTCAAGAATCCAAGTCAAAGGAAAATGACAAATAAAACCAAATAATCTATTGTACGCTTTGAAATTGTCGAAGTTTCTAATATATATTATTAGCTGCTCTATTATCATGAAAAATGAAATGATTCTGCTAGATGGGTTCAAGTCAGACCAAGTTCTTCTAAAAGATCATCAAATATTAAGTATTCCAGCTCAAGTCCGACGCATTCAGCTTCAAACTGGATGTTCATCCAGCCATCGCCTTTTGCTAAATCACGGCTCACTGCATCATCAAGGGATTGATCAAACTCAGGTCTCGGGGTTAAGTACCATCTTATGTTTGCCCACACCTCCTGCAAAACATGGTAGCCGATGGGCATTGGATGGACATGAGAACGGCAAGTTAAAGGCATGGGCCAGTAGGAAAATGATCTATCATAGATATCCAAGAGGACTTCATTGGTTAGATCAAACAAAATCAGTTGATAACCACTGCTACCCTCTGCATTTAGAGAAGAACCAAGTTGAGCTTCCATTTCCTCAATCACTGACGGGTCCATTGGTTGCTCGGCCGAATGCCATTGCCCAAGGAATTCATTTCCACTGAAGCCAGATCGCTCTAGCAAATCTCTTACATAATCAAGTTCAGCCTCATTTCTTGTGTCAACTTGGAAATGCATCATATTACTGTAGATTGGAGTTTCTGCTTTGCTAATAACAGTATTGGTCTCCGGAAAAATAGGAGAATCCGTGCTCGATTCACATTGTAAACTGTACAAATCATCCTTTTCGTAGAGATACAAGTCAGCTGGTGTCAATTCTGAATCTGATCTCCACACAAACAGATAATGAATTGCTATTTAGCAAAAGTAAATCAAGTCGACGAAAGAAAAGAAAATTTCTATAGCAGGAAAAACACCAAGAACAAATTGAACTACTATCTATCATTTTTAAAGTTAAATATTCTATTACAACAAATATTAATCTGAATGACAAAGTGCTTTAGYCCTATTACTAATATTAACTGCACATGACTAACAAGTATAAATCCTGATCAAAGAATTTTTTGTCACTCATTATGCCATGGACTGATATAGGTGAGCTTCACACAAGGGTTATGGCTCATTAGCATTTGAAGGTTCAGGTTTCAACGTATAAAACAGGTTGACTGTTTTAAGGATAGAGCTCGATACTTATTGCCCTCCCAAACTCCCCAATGGTAAGAGCACCATGCAATAGGTTTTTTGGTTTGCCCTTATGGTATCATTTTGAGTTGAATATGAATTGTAGTCTCTCCTTTTATACAAACAAAAAATAATGTGCACTATGCAATCCTTTGTGAGATGATTCTTTCTTTGTTTGGGACAAGTACCTCCTACCTGACATTTTGATAGTGTCAGCATTTGGTGGGTGGAATATATTTTAGTCGAAATATCTGCAGAAAGTTGGCATATGAAAAATTTTTGGTATACATAATTCTGCAAATAACAATAAACAGAATTTCCTGAGCATTTGTAATAAACTTGTACACACAAGAAGAGTGCAGAAAAATGGCTGTATACCTGAATTGGCATCCAAGTTTCTATCATTGTTGGAATGTGAAGACCAGTTCCTAGGTTCAATAATTAAGCCATTTTAATGTGCTTTCCTTGAGAGACATATATTGACCAAGTATGCGCCAAATAATGAAATAGATGGTCTCATTCAAGTATAAATCTTACGGGAAGAGAAATTGGAAGAACATAGCTTTAAGGCAAAAATTGCTTGACAAGAGGAGTAATCTCCAAATTATACCTTTAGCTGTAGAGAATTTCACAGAGACTTCTGCTGTTGCTTCCTTCTCAGGGGTTGAGATATGCATAGAACCTATTGTGGGCTCAGTAACTCTGCCGTGGTGAGGAAGTCCCTCTCTTCTCTCTAGTTCACCTATGTCTTTGAAAGTGACGCTGCCCTCAAGAAAGTTTTCTTGACTTCCATTTTCTGAAGAGGCAGTTGACTGAATTTGATTCCCTAAACTTGTAGGCTTTTGGTCACCCAACCTTGTACTTCCTATACTTGGAATACGTGCCAAGACAGGCCTGATTGGCRACCCCGACGAATAATCAGCCAGAGATCCCTCAATACGGGAAAAAGAGTAGGACCTGAGATCTGGTAATGAAAGAATCCTTTCCAGTAACTTAGGGCTGCTGTCAATAGGCGAAGGGCTTCCGGTTGTTCTCAGACTTACACTGTCAGATATGCAGTGGTTTGCTTCTCTACTAAAGCATAATTCATGTAACCGGTTATATCTTTCACATGATCCATGGAAAGATGATGTTCTTCTGAATTGTTGCAGTCTACTCTTTCCAACTGTGCAGTCACTGCCAGAACTACTTCCAGGACTGTACCATTTCTCAGTCACAGTACCCATATGCATATTACCCTCCTCCTTAACATTCTTTCGATACCTACGGCCATAGGGAACTTTATGCAGGATGGCATCCATGACAATTCGATGCCTCTCCTTCTTGCTCTCTCTGATTGCATGTTTTATTTTTTCTCTTAGACTTTGGAAACGCTTGAGAATAAGCTTATTGTGTTGGTCCTTGAAGGATTGTGGCGAATCTAGAGTGACATTATCCTGGAGCTCAGGCCTCATCAGCAGCTGTTTTGGCTCTCCATCATATTCAGACTGTCCTGTTGGTGTGGTTGAATGGTTGCTAGAGTCGTCCATAGATGCAAAGAGAGTCGAGTTGCTATCCTCATTTCCAGCTTGCTGTCTGTTTTCATCTTCTATTGAAGGTCCAACTTCCTTCTTACTCTTACTATTGTTTAGCATAGGAACAACTTTGCTAGATGAGTTAGGCATAGGAAATGACACAGATTTTCTTAGCCCCATTCTTTGAGTGGATGCCTTGTGACCATGCAAGTGATGACATAATAAAGAATTTGGATCCCGCAAAATTTTCAGGAACAGCTCCTTCCTCATACCGAGTAAATCCAGTGCATCCAGAAAGAGCTTTGACTCTTGGAGCGAAGCATTTTTACTTGGCTCTATTGCATATATTGACCTGTCCTGAAGAAGAGTATGATCCTTAACTGGGTACTTCCTATGCTCATTAACCTCACTTTGCCTCAAGTAATTCGTAGCAAGTGTGGCAGCACACGAGTCACATGTCTTGCTACTTGTAGTTGATTCATCAATGATATTTGGCAAGAGTGGATCCAGTAAGCTGGAAACAGAAGAACGCACATTATCTTGGTACTCTAATCTCTCGTCTTGTAATTCGACCTTGGCATAAGGATCTTGATTTGAAGCTTCTAGATGATGGATAGAAGGAGTTCGCTCGAGTATTCGTGATGGTAAGGACGAGCTTCGGCGATGGCGGCCTCTTCTTTTTGACATTTCTTCAGTTATCAGGGCTCTTATTCGAGATCTCATGGAGCCCTTGTGTCCTGAACCAGGTTCTGACAATTTTGCTCGAGTCTGATAAAACATTAAATCCTTAGAATATCCTCCTGAAAAGAAGAAAGCACGAGAAGTTCCTATTCCTTACAGTGATATTGTCATTGATATTTCCAAACACTTAACATTTCATTTATGTATCAAACCTGAGTAAATCGTCCGAAGTAGACAACAAACTAGACTGTTGAGTCTGCAGTCAAGTAAACATCATAGATATACTTACAGTAGAGTTAGCTGTCCTGGCATCAGGTTTCGCTTGTTCTTCACCAGCATCTGTTGCATTATTTGAATCATTGTCAGGATCACCAGACACTGGAAACAAAAGACATCATCCTTAGTAAATATAGGCACTAACAAGAGATCACAAACTGGTGTTAAATATTCTTCGCATGTCAAGAGTATAATTTCCAAGAGCCAATATCTCCAATAAACTGAATTGACATACAAGTAAGTATGTTGGGGACTACTGTGTCAATGAGACAAAAAAAAAAAAAAAAAAAAAAAAAAAAAAAAAAAAAACCACTTTACTATAGCCAAACTCACATATGCTTCTATATCACAATCTTTTTCCACTCCGATGTATACCGGTACTGTGAGTACAGATAGTCCCATAAGGTGATTTAGAACACCAACTAGCAGAAAACAGTACGACCAGAACAAGTAGCTCCTACCAGGTGGAAGCTTTTCGCTACTGTGTCTTCTATTTGGAAGCCTTCTTTTRACGTTGTGCCATCTATGGTGGTTAAAATGATGAAATAGGCCCCGCATGCATCCTGGATTGCCGTTCTCCAAAGAAATGGCAGACTCTTGGCTTTGCAAGGTCTTTCCCATCCGTTACGAATGAATGCCTCCGAAACCCGCTCTGATGACAAAATAGAATTAGTGAAAAGCTCTCCACTTCTTAGACCTGATACACATTGTGAAACCCACATCAGCCACTGCTTTTGATCAGAGAGAGGGTCTTTACGAAACATAAAAGTAGTTCTGTTATTTGGCCTAAAATTAGAACAGAAAGTAAGTTGTTGAAATTCCAATGAGAGCAGATAAGAGGAAAAGTTGAATAAAATACAAATTCAAGATGCAGGAACTGCAAGAATAAGAAAGACCTAAAGGGACAAAATTTTCCAATTCTCCAATTCAAATGTCAAATCACAATCTGCTAGCCATTTCACATGGAAATTCAGTAACACCGTATATACATACATATATATATATCCCTAGTAGAACCAAACACATAAACATCCAAAAGAAAGTAATGATTGAAATGAAAAATATTCTGCAGTTATCATTATCATGAAATTTACCTCCATATATCGAATCAGGGCCATGGTTAAGGTCCAATTTCAGAAAGGTTCGGAAATTGGGATCAAAGGAAGGAGGGAAAAGAGGACCATTTTTCGGTTGTCCTTGTGGGTTCATTGGTGGAAGAGAAGTAGAGAAGAGAGAGAACGAGCTCTGAGAGAGTAGTTTCTAAGAATTCTCTTTATCACTCTCTCTCAACTGCTGACTTCTCACTTCAGCGCCAGAGTTACCCGTCAACCGCTCTCCTTCGCTCCTTTACTCAATTCCGCGGTTGCGCGGGCTGCATTCGTTCTCAAGTCTCAACCTCCTATTTATTTTCTTTTTCTTTTACTTTTTCTTTTACTTTTTCTATTTCTTTTTTGCACTTCGGTATCTTTATTATCTCTTAATCTTTTTTAAGCATCCATTATTATTATTATTTTAATACTCTCTCTTGATGCATGTCACAATACTTTTTTTTTTAATGATTAAACGAATATCATATTTTACATATTAAAATATAATTAAATATTATTTATATTTTTTATCATGTTACAATAAATTTTTTAAATTTTATTTTTTAAGAATATGTTACATTCCACCTATCAAATATTTTTTTTTTCATATTTATAATTATTTAATTTTCAAAGCAACATTATTCAACATATTTCTATCATTTTATCTTCTTTTTTTCTATACAATTAATCTTTTTCTTTCCAACATAAAAGCAAATATGTCATTTTGATAGTAATTTCATATCAATTTATTACCTCTTTRATCGATATAGGTAATATTTTATTTCATCCTTATCTTTATTCAATTTCAAACTATAATCAGTCAATTTATGAAGTCAATGATTTTTTTGCTTTTTATCTTCTTCGATATAATTAATTATCTTCCCCTCAAATAAAAATAAAAACATCATTTTAATAGTAATTTCAAAATGAATATATTATCTTTTAATCTATGTTAAATCCAAAGGAGTACGTCAAAACTCGAACATTAAAAAGTCCAATTTTGAGTTAGGCCTTATTAGTGGCAATATTAAAAAAAAAAATCGAATTAGCTCCTAAAAGTACATGCATTTTTTTAAAAATTCGTTCCATTTATAAATAATTTTGAACGGCCAACTTAATCTTATTTGCCATATTCATGAAAGTTGAGCTTATACATACCGATTGGCTATTTTTCCTATGATCTATACTTGTCCAAACCACATGTCCTTAATAACTTTCCAATTTTGACCTTATAAATACTGTATCTAAATAATTAATTGGTTTTATTAGCTTTGCATTTGCCATAATCATACTCTGGGCCTTGGACGTGCCAGCACTAAGAGAGGATTATATATTGGGCTCACATATTCTGGATTGGTGTACCTACCATTCAGCCACAACTACAAATTGAGATGAAGGGCTACAGGCACAACCCAAAAGTTGCTTAGTTTAGTTGGTGGATACCCAACGGGGCATCCCCAATCGAGGTACCTAATGGGGCATAAGACGTGTGCTGAAAATGAGGACTAGCCCTAATGTCTAGTGGCACTGAATTGGGCAGAGTCTTCGTCTTGTATGTTTTGGCGATGGAGGGTTTCCAAATACCACATAYCTAGATTATAATTCGGACTTTACTTTGTAAGGTTAAAAGAATTTAGCAATATGTTTAACCTCAATGCACTGTCCACAATATTTTACTTCATATTKGAATTCGGATTATTTAAAATTTTTTAAGAGTTTCGCAATTATTCCGAGTTGGACCCTTTCAAATGCTTGCCATGAATTTTTTATTTTCAATATGAATTTTTTGAATCCATTCGTCTTATACTTTGGTTTTTACGAATTGATTTAATTAGTCAAAATTACATTTAAGAGAGATGCAGGGTTACTTCGTTTGCCGAACTTCATCATTAATTTTCATTAATTGAACATTATTATCCTTGACACGTGTAATCATTTCATTGTTCGATATGAAAATATTTAAATTTAACAATTGATTATTTAAATAGATTATTGAAAATTTTATTTCTACACCATCACTTAGATAAGCAATGTTTTTGATAATTTCATCCCTAATACTTTTATGTCTTGAATCCTCTAATACAATAAATGCAAATTGAATCAAACTCAGTAGTTGATCCAGAAATCAGTTGAACAAGTTAGCTCAGCAATTGAATTTAAAAGTTAATTTTTATTAATATTTTAAAATAAATGACACAAAGGTAAAGATTATAGAAGGTTATTCGAATTTGTTCTGAAATAGCATCATATGTGGGAAAATAAATACAAAAAAAAAAGGTAAAAGAAGTCATTTCCTGTCTTTTCTGTCCACCTTACTAGTTCGAAAAGGCAAAGAAGAAAAGCCCACGGGTTCCATTGTTTGKATGGCACGCTACATTTGAGTAGCCTGTAAGCAATAATAATAATACTTATGAATTATGATTCGCAATAAACACTGTAATAGAATAAATAATAATAAACTAACATATTTAGTATCAATTGAATAATATAACTAGGAACAAAACGACCTTAATCCAGATTCACTAAGCTAATGTAATCTCGAGAATGAAAAAACAAAAAATCAAAATTTACAATTTTACTAATTAAATATTTATTCTCTTAACTTGATAAATGATGTAGTTAAACATCAATCCTCTTGAAGTATTGAATATTGAGGCCACTAATTAGAAGGTCGGATTCAATTACGTCTATATATATATATATATAGATTTACGTTTTTAATGATGCATGCGTTCTATGTTCGTTTTGAAAAGGCTAAGAATGGGGTCAAAATAGGAATTTTTGAAGTTGACAAACAATCTTRCATTCATTTGGTGGAGTGAAAAATGAGTTKACTTTTTTTAMAAAAATATTTTTTAATAAAGTAAGACGGGCACGAAGCAAGATAAATCGGTAATTTCATCAAATCCTGAGTTGGTTCCTTCGTATATAATATAATAGGTTGGCAAGTGGATTCAGGACATACTACAGAGAAGAGAGGGAAGACAGGGCGTGGGGTGGCTKCTCGAATTGCGGATATAAAAATTATTAATTTTAAATAAATAAAAACAATATATTCGTCCATAAAACTAATACACAAACAAGCCACTACATAATTTGTAGATAGCTCAGCATCATCAGTACGCTACGTGGAAGGCAGCGATTGCAAATTTGTGAATCTGGCGTGGCATAGAATTATTCTGACATGGCATATTCATTGGAGTGAGCATTTATCCTTTATATTGTATTCACTATTGGTGTCAAGATTTTTTTTTTCTCCAATAATTCACACTTAATCAAAAGTACAAAATACATTTATCCTTTAAGAGGTTACAGTAGAAATTGAGCTTAGGGATAAGAGAGGGGCAAAGTTAGCACAAGGGATCCGCCTTTTTTTTTAAGGTTTCTTGTTCTAACGGAAATTTAAATTTATAATTTACGTTTTTGATTATTTAAAATAATTAAAAGAATAAGAAAGAAATATTTAGTCAAGGGGAAAATATGTGAATTGACTTTCGGAAATATTAGTGACGTGGAGTGGCTTTTTGCCATGATGGGATCAGCAATTAGCATCAATAGAGAGGCTTTTGACTTTCAATTGCCTCCGTCTAAACTGAGATAGTAGTTGTTTTGGTTCAACCTACACGCTTCGCCAACGACCAGTTCATCCACACAAGCGTGATGAGGACGGTAGCGATTTTTGAGTTCATATTTACGTCTTTTTTCTTTAATCTACTAGAAATAAGGAGAACTGCACAAACTATATATAGTAGTCTATTTAAATAGAAATTGACCAAAAAAAAGAAGAATAAAAAAGGAAAACTACTCTACAGTGTGTAAAAATATTCTGGCTCCACCAATGGAGTAGGAATATTTTATTCAAAGTCAACACCACCAACAGTGAGCAGCCCACCAAAAGCATCGAATAAACAAATAAAATATTTATCATTGCGCTCTTTGTACCAAAGTCAACTCTCCCTTCCCCCCTTAACCATCCTGCTCCTCATTTATCCTCCCCGATTACCACTCTTTCCTTCCCTCTCTCTCTCACACGTTCATTCAAATGGCAAACCATAGCTAATGCTATCAACTCCCAACTCTAAACTCCTTCTTCTTCCTGTGTCTGCATACTTTATATAGCGTTTCTACTCGAGGATGCATATTGACTGAGCAAGTGTCATACCAGCGGTTTTCTTGGTAGGGTAACTTTTTCGGATTCTTCAGAATGGGCAACGGAATAGGAAGACTGAAACTCTGCTTCGCCGGAGATGCAGGGGAGATATCGCGGAGACATCATGATATTGCTCTTTATCTCTCCGACCCACTTGACGAGGGGTTGGGCCATTCTTTCTGCTACATCCGTCCGGACTCGTCTTACAAAACCATTCATTCTTCTTCAGACGACTCCTCAACCACTACGCAGACGACGGCCTTCCGCACAATCTCCGGAGCTTCCATCTCTGCAAACACTTCCACGGCTCTCTCCACGGCACTCATCGACCTCGGTCCCTACAACGCTTCGCTCGACAAGGCCGCAGCTTTTGAGAGCTCAAATTTATTCGCTTCAATTCCTCTCCAACCGATTCCTCGGAATTCAATTGCCTCCGTTCGGTCTGGCCCGATTCCCCGAGTTTCGGGACCGGGCTCCGGCCCGATCGAAAGGGGCTTCTTGTCAGGTCCTATTGAGCGCGGCTTTATTTCGGGACCTTTGGAGAATCAGTACGATCAGTTTCAGAGGTACAGGCCCAAACCCAAGAAATGGTCTTTGATTAAAAATTTTCGAAAAGCTATATCAAAATCTTTCTGGGGGGATAGAGAAATGAGTTGGATCGATAAGATTAACGAGAATGGTATGGGGAACGGTAGCAATAGTAATAGTATTAACTTGAGTCCTCAAATGAGCTTAGCTGATGATAATTATGATGACTCTAATGAATCTTTTGGGAGTCAAAATGTGCAATGGGCACAAGGTAAGGCTGGTGAAGATAGAGTACATATTGTGATCTCTGAAGAACATGGCTGGGTTTTTGTCGGCATTTATGATGGATTTAACGGTCCGGATGCCACTGATTACTTGTTAAACAATCTCTACTCTAATGTGCACAAGGAACTTAAGGGGGTGTTGTGGAATGATAAGTCAGAATCCCCTGAGGAGCATGATATAGTTCAAAATCCGGAAGTTGATCGATCACAAAGAATGGACGGAAATGGGGGCTTGAATATGGATCATGGTTCAAACAGTCAGAGGGGTGAAAATTTGGAAAATAGGACTAAAGGGGAGGAGAGTGAAAGATGGGAAAATGAACACGACAAGGACAGAGTTAGGCATGATAGAAAGGTAAGGGAAAAGTTGAACAATTTGGGACCAGATCCGAGCGCAAACCATTTAGATGTATTGAAAGCTGTATCAGAAGCTTTGAGAAAGACAGAGGCATCATATTTGGAGATAGCAGATCTAATGGCGATGGAGAATCCTGAGTTGGCCCTAATGGGATCATGCATTCTGGTGATGTTGATGAAAGGAGATGATATCTATTTGATGAATGTCGGGGATAGTCGAGCAGTTTTAGCCCAAAACGCTGTACCTGATGCATGGTTTGGGAAGACAAGGAAGGACTTGGAAAGGATAAAAGAGGAGAATCTGAATGATCTCGAAGCATTTCAAGCAGATGACACCAATAGTCTGCATCATTTGAGTGCCTCTCAACTCACCAGGGATCATAATACCTCCGTAAAAGAGGTAAAATCCGCCTCCCTCTTCTTTGATAGTAATATATGTTTGCTAAAATATTTTGTTTGTATACTAAACCATCCAATAACGTTGTATTGCAGGAGGTTCAGAGAATCAAATATGAGCATCCAGATGATTCTTCAGCCATAATGAATGATAGAGTAAAAGGTAGCTTGAAGGTGACTCGAGCTTTTGGGGCTGGCTTTCTCAAGCAGGTACATCAGATTCTGTTTCTGTATGATTGCATCACTATGCTGTTATCTTTAGATGGCTTTACTTGTATATACTGAATTTAGTGTCCTTCTAAAGGGATGTTTTCCTGATATACAATGAGATTTCTGGAATGAAATTAGCACTGTGTTCCTGAAATATGCCAAATAAAATAACACAAGAATTTTAGATTTTGCTTAAATGTATAATTGTGATTGCAGTTTGGTATATGTATGAGCCATTATTTACTCAGGAGGTTACCAGCGGTTTTCTGTTCACCGCAACAATGTCACAAGCGGATTACCTTATGTTTTGGAATTTCTGCATATGAACTGAGTAGTTTTGACCTTTTGACTAATGTCTTTTTGTTTCTGCCATTTACAGCCGAAATGGAACAATGCTCTTCTGGAGATGTTCAGAATTGACTATGTTGGAACCCTGCCCTACATCACCTGCTTACCATCTCTTTATCACCATAGACTTGGCCAGAGAGACCGATTTTTGATCCTGTCATCAGATGGCCTCTACCAGTATTTAACCAACGAAGAAGCTGTCTATGAAGTTGAGATGTTTATGACTTCATTTCCTGAGGGAGATCCTGCCCAGCATCTTGTTGAGGAAGTTCTATTTCGTGCTGCTAAAAAATCAGGTAAAATCCTTGTTTTCTAGAGAATATGAGTGTACGCAAGTGTTGAACTAATTGCTTGTTTTCTTTTTTGTTGATGGAAATTCTAATTACTCCTTTATGATCTTGGTATGCTGCAGGCATGGACTTTCATGAATTGCTTGATATCCCGCAAGGAGACCGTCGAAGGTATCATGATGATGTCTCCGTTATCATTATTTCTTTTGAAGGAAGGATATGGCGTTCATCTGTGTAATTAGGAGTAGAAATAGAAAGAAGTACAGAAAGTTCTATTATTTGTTTCCATTACCACACATTGTTCATAGTATACAGCTGGACTCTAAGTTAAACAGTATCTGCTTGAGGGGATTGTATAGAAGTTGATATCCCTTCCCTTATGTCCTTTGGAAATGTGATACAATACAAAAATTTTGTACTGAATAGGGTCCTAGAGATTTTGCTTCACGAGGAAGCACCCATCAGAGTTATTAAGCATAATAGATTCGTTCATTTTTGACGTTGGTTGGACCTTTTACCGTGAGCTACTCTGTTTATTTCTGACTTGTGATTGTGATCTGAGTAATTCGGGTAGTTCTTTTTGGCACTGTTGACTCCAGTAACTTACTTATGGCTTCGTAGTTTTGAAGTGTTTAACACAATTTCATTTCTTTTCCTCCTCCTTTAGCTACCGTAAAATGTTATAAGAATCAAACAAGGTCTAGGATCATCCGCCATCTTTGCATACAAAAGTCTGCTCTTTCTTCTGCCTTTGCATCCAAGCTGACTGCAGCTTATCAAACTCTAATCTAATGGCCAGTAGCTATCATCAATCAATCATAGAAGAGCCTTCAAAATATTTCAATTTGGTTTATCTGTTGGGACGTTGATTTTGTGGTGCTGGGGGAGAGCAGCTGGCACTTTGTTGTCCTGCTTTAGACAATATGGATAGCATTAGAAACAGAGTCAAGTATAAAATCCTAATGGCACCCCAAGTAGGCTGCAGTTTTGCATAGATAGTGAGAGTCAATTAATCTCATGATATGCCATTAGCCATTCACGCGTTTTAATCCATTACTGTGATTTTTTATATCAAACAAATTCATTACTCCATCGAATGCTGGTGCAAAGCCGTAGACTAATCTTCTCCTACTACTATATTATTTCTCCAGAGCAAGGCCTTTAATTCAGAAACTCAGACTTTTGGGACATTAGAAAAGTCAGAAATTGTGACTTAATGCAGGGGTTGAGAAAGCATATTGGTCTACTTAGACTTCTACCATTAAAATATTCAGAGATTTGATGTGCATAAAATATCAAGCCAGGCTCTGTCCCATGCACCATTCAAAATAAAGAAAACTGAGCAACACCAATGGAACAGTTGACCATCACTAGCAGACAAAAAAGGCTTGCATTTGCATACGTCTCTCTCTCTCTCTCTCTCCCCCTTACAGCAGAGTGTCACACACATACATATGATTCGGGATTGGTTGGAGGATGATGCCATAGATTTTGGGTTGGGTTTCTAATAAATAAATATACATTTGGTGARTGGATACATACATATACGAGAAACTGATATACGAATAAAGTTATAATATGAGCTTCTAGAGCTTCTTGATTCTCTCAAATGGTGGGAGGAGTCCMCTTGACAGTTGCTTGTGGTTTTGGTATCTCTAACATCTCGTGACGTTTTTATTAAGCTAATTAATATTCAAGCGCGTAGTTGGTTTTAGTTTTATGGACTATCACCATCAAATGCGGCCATGGTTTGGAACCAGTAAAGTTGACAGTGATAGATGCTCTTCTTTCTTTCACCAAAACAATTTAACACGGTTTTAATCGAGAGAAATTCGAAAAGCTTTTCTGATCCAAACTGAAAATKGGGCTCCAGCACTTCAGGATGACAAGATCCTTCCTTGACTTCTCCTCATCGGTCTTCAAACTTCATATTTGAAAAATCTGGGTTCTACCAAGAACTCTGTTTCCCAATCACAATCACATGGGGTTTAGGTTCATTCAACTTGAACCAACGAGGAAGACGTGAGGTTCAAGACCTACTGCAGAGTTTCTGCCTTCTAAGTTTATTTATAGTTGTTGTATAGTCTTTTGATTCTCTGTAATCGTAAATGAATCTTGGGGAAGTCAGCTCCTAATCGACTCCTCCATGGCAAGAGCTTGAGAATTTTTTATTGAGTTGATCATGGACATTAACAACTACTGATCAAAGATTCAATCTAATAGTGATATGATTGCTTACGAACATGCATTTGATAGAAAACAAATCTTTTTCTTTTTTTGTATTTTCACATCATTCACGCATGAAAGTAAGTTCTCATTGTAACATATCAGGTGATATCAAGAGATGGAGATCGTCCCTGCAGGAACATTCCCTATAACTCCTTCTGTTTTCCGCATGGCTATCTCATATCTGATGCACTGATATGTCATGCTCCTATAAAATTTCTTTCCATATGAGATGATCTAGAACGGATGATCAGGTGATATTGAGGTACAATTAACAAGGAGCCAGCAAAATAATAAAATTTACAAATATATTTTTTGAAAGGAAATGGTAGACGATAAACTTAGAATACTTATTGCTAATAATTTGAGATAATTTTCAGAACACATCTTTAGGGCCTCAAAATCAAATCTGATGATTGTACTGCATTTCAAACTTTTTAGTAATTTCCTTATTTTATTAATTAAGTTTGGAACCTCGTTTCTTGTGAATTCTAAATTTGTTTTTTAAAATTTATAACTTCTAAATCTCACTACTTGTCCCACCGTGTCATAAGATACCATTTATTTTTTCTTTTTCTAATTATATATTGAATTGTTGATTTAAGGTTAATCAAGTCTAATGCGTTTGGTAAATTGATGAAATAGTAAAGATACCAATGAATAGTTTTAAATTTGAACTAAAAAAGATTTCAAAATATATATTTAGGATCTAAACGTAGGGTTTGGCAGACAGTCTGAATTGGGGTTTTTAAAATGGAAGATAGTCAGGAAGTGAAAATGAGTAGAGAAGATGCTATCCGGAAAGGGAAATTAAAATTTAGATCCTTGATAATGTGCACATAATGTGCAACAGTGACTGAAAAATGACCTGATTAAAGAATGCAGCCAAGTAGAAGCTGGGACGAGAACTACATACTAATATTGATTCTCCATGTAGCCTGCTATTTTGCTGTAGTATTAACTATTTGCTTCTTGATTGTGCATCATCTTTACCTGTTCATAACATGATTGCATAAGCAGCAAATTCTCATCCTTCGTTTCTCCATGAAGTATTTATATGGTAGACTGGCCGCAGCASACAAAGCAAATTTCAGCTGAAGCAGATGCTGAATGAAGGAATGAGATGAAGCTATCCATCAGCGGAAYATCATCTAGCTATAAACCCCGTGTAAAATCCATGTTATAGCAAGAAGGGTTGCATGGAAAACTGCAATCTATATGTTTTGCCAGATTACGGCTGAAATACCAATCACCGACAGATTCTGCAATCGTCTGCTCAGTCAGCAATGAGAAAAGATTTAGTGACGAAACTCTGGGGGCAATTTAGGATATACMAAAAAAGTATGTAATAAAGTTTCAGTAAATATATAATGAAGCAAATATGTGTATCTATAGACACTATTGGTCCAAGGCAAACAATCCAATTCAGCTCTGATTCCTCAATCATCAGATGTTAATACTGTTGCAGAACAGCAAAGGAGGGTAGGGAGAGAGAAGGAGAGAGGAAACAGCACCAGACCAGCATATTCATTTCCAAACAGATTATCCACAGAGATTAACTAAAGTGGAGGTGTAATAGATTATTAAAACTTACTTTGTTGCTGATTCTTGGGGATGTAGGTGAATGCCATGTTTCAGTCATCCATGTCTGGCAATGAGCAAAACAAGAATTTATGAACATGCCCCCTTCCTCATTTTGCTGAAATTCACGGAGTGTATTGAGCAAAGACTCCCGGAAACCTTAACATCATAGATGAAGTCATTAATCCAAAAAACAGAAACATTTAAGAAATATATTTTACCACTTTCAAAATATTCTGTATGCTGATTTATATGTAACCTACTTCGGGCCACTAATGTGGATTCATCATGCTAGCCATAACAACACAGCAAAAATAAATTATGTAAGTGGCTGCCCCAAAAGCAGATGAACAATTCACCAACAGTGATGAATACAAGAAAGAAAATGCTATGTGTAATCCTATGGCCTTAGTTATCATTTCAACAATGAGAAATCCTAAATACAAGTTTCAGAAAAGATTCTCATGTCAATTGCTCTCATGTCGAAACCTAATAAAATTCTTTGAATTAGTATAGATAGGTACTTAATTGATCACCTTCAAGTATTTCCAGCTGTCTGGAACTGCATTTAAAGATGTTTAACTTGCAACTGAGCCAGCTTTTCTGAGGATCTGATGAATCAGGCACAAATATATTTTGAATCTGAAAGAGAGAGAACTTCCTTCGAATTGAATGCTTCCCAAAAATACACATGAAAACTGGAATGAACAATAAAAGGAAAGATCACTTTACCTGCCAAAAGTCATAAGCAGGGTTGACGAGGAAAAGTGGGGTCTTGATATGCCTTATAAATTCTTGAGGGAAAAAGCACTGCCATCAAGATGATTGAAGTTAAACAGATGGGCAGAGACAAACACTTAACTTTAGACTATGGGACTATTTTTTTTTTTTTTTTTTCCTTTTACCAGCATCAAAAGAGATAAACGTTGTTAAATTGATGATGAACCTTATGAGGCTCAGTTCTTGAGAGACAATCCTTGTTTAAACTTTTTGCTACACCCTGGAATCACRATAAGCGAACATCGATTGACAACTGCAACTTTGATTAGAAAATACAAGATGGAAATACTTCAATCAAGGTACAAGTATGATGCCAACTGAAGCAAAAATAGGTGTTACCGACAAGATATTATCGGATTCCTTGACAACAAAAATCGAACATTTCTGCTTATTTATTTTATTGATAATTTTGATAAAATATAAGGTGTATATTAATTTGACTTCGCGTGAGGTCTACATCAAGCAAGTAAGACAGGTATTAGATTTACTGAGATGAAATGGAACAATAATTTCATTGAAATACAATAACAAAAGATTCTCTAATTTGACACTTTATGCAACAAAGTACTAAAATGAGAAAGCTTTAGGATGTTGAACATTGGTCATCAATATGCATCAGATAAACTGGCTTTTGGAAAAGCTGTATCTTCTGAAAGTAATCATTCTTTCTCTCTAACAAGTTGCCTTCAATTTTATTTCCCTGTTTCCTTTTCAATTCAAAAAGTGAAGTTGCAATCTTAATCCTTCAGCATATTAGAACTGCTAAGGCCATAGTTACAACAAGATACCAGTTGAAAACAAGTCTGCTTAAAGGAAATCTTAAAAATATCCTTTTACTACAATTATTACATAAGTCCTTCGCAATGCAAACAAAGCTTAATAAGTTATTGCCGCACCTGGAGGTGAACTACATCATGGTAGAACTGTTCCATGGTGGAACTCCCAGCAATATCCTTCCTGGAAAAGGCCACATAACAAGAATCACATCTGATGCAAACGAATTTCCCAAAAATACAAAATAGCTTCCCTGGTGAATTTGAACATCACATATTATTAATTACTTTTCTCAATTAATTTAAAGTGACTGGCAAAAACATTTTATCTCAACCTGTATATGTTCCAAGCCTAACATCTATGAGAAAGATGGATTTAACACTCAGTTATGAAATRAACATGATATAGCCWCACAGAACAGAGAAGTCAAATGACGACCATAAAGATTTTGATCGCCTTAGGTTGCATCACTCCCTAAAATAAATGGCATGAATGTACTCCTAGAAAATACCTTTCCTAAAGCTAAACAAACAGAAAGCTACCTATAGCAGACTATAAAATGACTTCTTCTGAAGAACCTTTGCTTTAGGAAAATGAGTACATTGTAGAAGTGAAAGGACTACAGAATGATTTTTCCAGGTAGGAAGATAGGTACAGAGACATACACATTCAGAAAAAACCCTGCATCAGCAAGACACTTAACATTGGCATCCTTTGGCAGAACACTCCGAAAATCATCACAATGTATGAGAGTTGCCAAACCGCCAGCTGAGCATCCTGTGAGTATAGCCTATAGGGTCATGATGCATTAGTAATACACTTGGTATTGTAATTGGTTCATAAGTAAAACAATCTTTCAAAGATATTCTTATAGAATTTGGAGTCATCAAAAGCATCTTCAAGCAAAATTGCATGTTGATTTATTTCAAGAGTTGCAGCAAGAAAAGTAAGTAAAGATGGCACTTGAAAGAGATATAAGAAATAAAGCATGGAAATCTATTCACAGCTAGAATACGATGAGAATTTAGTTCTACTTCAAGCTGTTTTCTGCCTCCAACAACAACATCAACCGCTTGAAGGCGTCTTCAGATGAAAATTTTAGAAGTCGGGATCGAGTTTATTCTCAACCAAAAAAATTAGCCAAAATGGACTAATGAAGAGGATATAAATGCTATTTTTCACACATAAAAGAAAATGCTCAACAAAGGAGGAATTGGGAAGCAAAGAGAAGGAAATTACAAGATTACACAGATTATAAAAGTACCTGTCTGGCACTAGAAAGTCCTATTGACAACAGCTCACTCATAAGTGCCTCCCAAATAAGCTGACCTCTGAAAAACAGCTCTGTTCCATTCTGCAGTAGAGATGAATAGTTAAGAAAAACTCTAGGCCTTATCTTCTTCCTTTCATCCCTAAACTTCCGGGATAGTGGGCACAAGTTTTCCATGTTTCGCACACAAGCAGGACAATTTCAGTGAACTTACTTTCAACTCACTCTCAGGGTGCCCAGAGAAAGATGCACCATCACAATAATGGATCTTTACTTTGTTCCAATTAAAGAAATCTGAAAGATACCATGACATGAGGAATCACATAATTTGTCTTCTATTAGATACATAGATACGTGAGTAAGGGAATCCCACTGTAAGCACTGGGTCTAAAAGAATATTTAGGTTAAAGCATAATGGTAAAAGAAAAAAAAAAAGAAAAGAAGGCAGTAATTACTGAAGCCACAAAATGAAAGTGGGCTGTCTTCAGACCACCGTCATCGCTACGGGTAACATTTATACTTTTCTTAGTAAACCTTTTTCTTTCCTTCGCCTGAATTTTCTTTCTTTTTCTTCATATGCACACCATACAAACATACTACTATTTTCCTCTTTTAAGTTGCTCAAAGTAATTTCCTTTCAGCCTTTCTTAAGCTAGAGTGTATCTTGCACTAGGTTAAAGAAAAGCTAAAAAAGTTGTTTTCGAGAAGTTATCTGGAGGAACTTTTAATAACACTTTTTGCTTAATGTTATCTTAAGTTATAAAACAACTTAATTGAAAAACACTTCCTTTCAACAGCTTACCGCTTACCGAGAGCACCAGAAACAAAGTACGATAAGCAAAGTACGATAAAGGATACAAGTTCTTCTGTCCAGGAAAAATAAGTTTAATTCAAATGAAATTCACAAACTTTTCAAGAAATATAACAAATTATAGAGAACCACAGAATCATGTGTATATACCCTCATACATCAAGTGTTATGCTTACAGTTGTAGACTAAAACTAAAAGAAAGTTAAAACGAARAGGAAAGCCTAAATAGTTCCTCAACCACTAAATGGATCAGGTAACTGATTTACCAGGATTTTGTAACGGGTCGCGGCTTAGAATCCCAGAAAATTCAATTTTAGCGCTAATATATCTTGACGAACCTAATGCTGTTCTTTTTCGGGCTGAACATGACTCTACTGAATTGCACCAACCTCCACCCTAGAAGAAGCAACAAAATATTGTTGAAAGAGGAAGCGATCAGAGTTCAGATCACTCGACAGAGAAAGTTGATAGCTTTACACAACTTTTTAGAAGAAAGAATGCACAAAAAGAAACGGCTTAAACATCAATTCGGCAGCATCAACCAACAGTGCTAGTTGATTAAACCAAAGATCATTTACTATGACAGGATTCACAGGAGGACAAGGAATGGTCAGTAAAACAGCTAACCTCAATATGAAGAACCCAATTCTCGGAGCCCGATCCAAAACCCTTCTGCATATGATAYCCCGGGACACTTCCATCCAAGCATACTGCATTGAGACACGAGCATAATGCACCTTATTTAGAAAATTTTGTAAGATTGCGCCCCGCAGGAATGCACACGTGACCGAGTGGAAAGAGAGATCACTTACAAGCAGCCATCTTGCGGGCATTGCTTAAAGGCGTAAAGGAAACCCAATCGAAATACTGAGACGCAAAGGGTGAGGCCTTATTGTCAACGGAGGAATATCTGGTGGAGTGCGAGAAAGTAAGAATAATTAAGACGAGTGCAGCAGCTGCGATGGCCCATTCTCTCTGGGACCAGGTACGCCATTGATACCAAAACTCTCGAGGCCTTTGAATTGGATTAGCCATTGAGATTCCAGGAGGGAGCAGCAAACTTAGCTGACACAGACAGACGATTGAGTGCCGGCAATCTGAGGCGTTAGGGAGTTTTGACTTTGAAAGTGGTTGKTGATTTTTGGGCGTGAAGTACAATGTCGTTCTTTTGTACTCTAATAACCGCCTCGGACAAACTGGACGGATGGGATTTCAGGAGGTACAAATCAGGCCGTCAAAATTGTGCAGCAATTTTACGACGCAGATCTAATTGGGCATGTATTAACAAGCCACTTATTATTACTAATTTTTTGAAAAATGACGAGTTAAATTACAATACATATGATCAAATAACCAAACAGCATTATACGTTAATCTTGCGTTAATTCCTCCCATTTTGCCCATTTCCATAAGAAAAGAAAAACAGCTGCGAAGATAGGGATGCAGTGACGGAAATGCCCTTTAGGGGGGGAAARAAAAAAGAAAGAAAGAAATATATAAAGGTTTGTACTTCAAATAGTAATTCACAATGTTACATGCCTTTGGATGCWGGAAGTMATTACAGGCTCTCTAAGGAATCAAAGTTCAAATGCCAGACCTTGATGACTAGGGTCATGGTGCTGAGCTCCATAATCTGCAAGCCCACGGAGGGAGGCTTGGTGATACCTGTTGGGCTTCCGTGAATACTAAATGAAGCTTACAGAATCACTATCTACCTACCATATAAACCTCTGTATTCCAGCCTCATGGTTCCAAAAGAATGGCCGGAACAAGAACATAAACAKCGTGAAGATATTTATGGCAATATAAAGCCACCCCATCAGAACCCAACTGTACTCGTTATCAACATGAGAGTGCAAAACTAGGAAAAAGAATGGTGYTGTGTAATATCTTAACTCTATTAGKGGAGCAGGGATTAGTGTTGCCGCAGAAGCCAGAAAATATGCCAACACCCATATCCTTGGCTGAGTTTTTGCTGCCATCAATAAAAAATCGTATACTTAGGAGAGTTACCAGAAAGAAAGAAAATAGAGARTTTTTACTTTTAACTAACCCAACATCTTGGAGATGGAAAACCATGAGTACACATAGAGGGGAACCAGAAGATACTTCGACAGCCAATGAGAGTTGATAACTTTTCGCCAGAGATAAAAGGTATAGTGTCGATTATCAGCAAGAAGATAAGGGTGAGCGATGCTGTGACAGTGAATTAAACAACAGGAAAGAGAAACCTTAGCCAAAAAAATACCATAAAAGGCAGCAGTAGCAAATAAATTAATTAAAATTTATTTTAGGGAGGGGTGTGGATTTAGCCCCTCCCTTTATTTTATTGATTTATTACTTAATTTCTATCAAACTGTTGGATTATCTTACCTGAAGAAGTGAACTGCAAGGCATCCAGCAATGATTGCAATAAACCATTGAAAGAAACTTAGAAGCTTGTTTCTCCAGAATGACCGAGCTATAGCTGCAGCTTGACCTAAAGAGAAGAGTGCAGGAGCCATGAACAGGGCAGATACCAAGCTAAAGTAGAGCAATTGTGCAGGATGGGGAGACATTTTGTGAGCATCTTTGGCACCTGGAATGTAGGAGAGAGAATCAGAGTTAAATTGAGAAGAAATTTGAAATTGAAAAGAGAAACAAAACGGAAAGAAGCACAGGATTCAAATTGTTACCGAGAACAATGCTCCCATTCCAGCAAACAAAAGCCATAAAGCCCACCAAAATTATGATAAAAGGGCTGAATGAAGAAAATAACTCCCACTTAAGCTGCCACAATTTCGAAAAGATGTTCTGAATCTCCTCAAATAATCCTGCAATGAATGAGGTCAAAAAAATAGAAGTGCAGCACACCTGAAACAGATAAAAATAACAAACAATCAATTAAAACCAGAATTTCTTAAGGATGCATTATTCTAGTCAGCTAGTATTGTGTGAATCTTTTTGAGGCCCCAGAGTAGCCAAAGTAGGAAAATACGTAAACTGAGATAAGCTCTTCTCATCTCCGTAATCAATGTATTTAAAGCTATGTTCTCTTTTCCTGACATGTGTGCCTCCAGCATTCAAGTTGATGCCATATAGAGTAACTCCAGAATTATTGACTACACCACCCAAAAATTGAAAGCAGTTASTTGCAAGGTAAACTCTCCACAAAACCTCCTGCRGGGAACGTTCCAAAATTACCAGTGGACAATGTGAAATTGGAACCGTTTATCTACTACTCAGGAAGGAAAGTCAATTTGAAACCAACAACGGGTCCAGCGGATTCTAGATGCCAAACTAAGCTACATGAACTGACATGCATCCCATTCAGAGCACATGAAAAAAAAGGGAAACTTCCTAAAACCCTGTCAATTCATGGCTTTCTTCTAAGATCATTATCCTTATTCTAGCTGTTACAGAGCATTCTTTAAGCAAGCAAGGTGTTTCAGTTAAAKGTTGGATTTGGAARATTGACCTAATTTTATCTCACAATTTCACGTGCAAAAATGAATACTAAGCCCATCTTCAATGGACGCATTGCACACCAATTGACCTTATATAGTAGTTTTGCACGACACTTGTACCCCCATCTCAGAGGCGTTCACACCCTAGATTATAAAGCACAGGGCCTATAACTATCGAAATAAGTATAGGACATTTGGAGTAGCAATGCTTACGAGACAATAATGATGTCGCTATTATCATTCTTTTAGTTGGTGGTGTCTGGAAGGAAGTTAACAAAGAGAGATAAGGAATTTGCATATGCTACCCAATACGACAAAGACATGGACAGGCCCTTTAGAGTTTAACTGTAATATTAGCAACAGATCTTTGTCAGATGCCCAAAAGTAGAGCATTTTAAGGCGAAAATAATGTAAAATAGAAAAAGATGGCATGATTGGAGCAATTTTAGAATCTCATCAGGATTGTTCTTTTAATAACTTGAAAACAGAATCCCAAAACAAGCAAGTCTTCAAATATTAAACAACTTATCAAATTCAAGAACAAGGACTTTTGCATACAAAATAATAGACACTAGACAAGACTAAACCTGCAGAATGAGGAGTGGAAGGCACAGTTCCATTGAAAGGTATATGCTCAGGAGTATCTGCATGATTATCAGGTCTTCTCTTTCTCAAGTTAAAACCAGCAGTAAGACCTTTTCTGGAGGAAGGCTGAGCATCTCTAACTTCTGATATACTGGAGTTATCTAGTTCCAGATTATCTTTCTGCTGAGCCAGGGTAAGATTCATAACCCCAGTGCAGCTAATGAATAAAATCCATATCATATTTGTTTGTCGGATGAATACAGCAAAAGCTCCAAGCTGAAAATARATAAATTAATAAGTGCTTCTATCCCRTCAAAAGATAAAATAGCAACGAAGAAATGCCTGAGAATCAAGAGGTGGTCCATATGTGCACAGCTTGGAACTAGTACTATAACAGCAATCCCAATGTAAACGCTATATAATGCAAAGCTGAATATTCAGAGGGACACAACAGGACAACAATCTCAGGACAATAAAAGGAAAGAAATCTTTGATGAGGATACCAAGCAGCTGGTTCAATAAAACCATATGAAATTATGAAATTAGCTTTGTCATCTTTCTTTATATTCTCTCATTCATCAATGATGACTTGAAACAGTTTRTAAATTGTTTAACTTTACTAAATGTTGACATGAAAGAAACCAATCAGATGTTTAATTTCTTCTTCTTTAGTTTCAAGAGTAAATGCATCTTTCAAGCAAGTAAAGTAGTCAAATTGTCCCTTTCGTTGTAAGATTAAGAGTAGAAGTGATCCACCTAGWTAGACAAAGAAAGCAAGACAGAGCTCATCCACTTACCAATGCACTAACCCAGTACTTCTTTTTCAAGCTCATAAGATATGAGGCAAGAACTGCTGTTAATGATAGAACATCTGTATAATAAAGGTAAGTGAAGAACCAGTGAAGGGGATAGAGGGCAAGAACAACAGCATAAAGAGTTGCCTTTCTGTCCCCAAGAGCTGGCCTCAAATGGGTGATTAACTCATGCGCCAGAATGCTGCAAAGGATAGCCAATACACCATTGGTGGACCGAAGAATTGAAGTAGAGCATGTCTGAGAAAATGATGAGGCTGAATCCATAAATAGCATTCCTGGAAACAAACAAGCAACATGCCCAAGTGAAACAAAGTACCTGCAAGAATATTAGATTGTATATATCAACTTCTCTTAACAACAACTGTCTATTATGATATTTTCAAGAGACTGAAGTCCTCCAGGTTCACTAATTAGCCGGACAAGACTCTTCTAATTTTTTCCTTGAGCTCATTGCTCCTTCCTCAATTTATTCATTTTCCTTTACAATTCAATAAGAGTGTCAAAGTGTGATATTCTAGAATTGTGATGCTAGAAAGCCCTAAAAGAAACCACAGTTGAAGAGTCACTACAGTCATGACACCAAAGCTTAGTAATAATAACCTGACAAATCTTCAAAACTAATCAGACTCGAAATCAGTCCACATATGCATATAAAGTCTGTCAATGATCTATTACTTTCTACAGTAGAGTCTTGGAAACGGAAAAGGATCGATCTCGGGAACAAATTAAAGGAAAAAAAAAGGTATGGAGAAAAGAAGGGTACAAATACTCACAAGCCAGGAGGAGTGGTGATCATGGGATCCCAACTTCTGAAATTTCCTTTGCAATACTGTTGGGCCTGCCGCACATGGAATATCTCATCCTGCACCCATCACCGTATACTACTCTGTMCATCAACTTATCTTTACAAGCACAATAAATAAAATCCCACATGCAAATTCGTGTTCTGAAAGAAACTTGTGTAAAAATTGTTACCATGTACGGTTCAGGAACAATGCGATTGACGACAATGGAGATAGGAATCACCCACGAGCTGACAATCAACGCCACTGCTATTCTGCCCATCTCTCCTTATCTCTAAATTGAAAAATTCGGAGCTCGTATAATTTGATATCAACGATTACTTGGGATAAAACTTGGTTAGGGTTAATCTTCGATTTCAAGAATTTTGGTACCGAGCCATCAGAGGACTGATATACAAGTTTCTTGCGATCCAGAAAATGACGCGATCTTTAAAACACTTTCATTTCAGTCGGATCTTATTTCTTTATACATCTCTTGTTCGACTAAACTTTGCATTGTCAAAAAGCCCAACTATCATTGGCCATTTTATAGCTAATTTATCCTTTTTTCAGGGGRAAAAAACGTAATTTTGTTTAGCCCCAATTTTTCTACTTGTAGAAAACCTAAATTTAGTTATTGAGAACGCACGATAATTAAAAGTAAAAAACAGACTTAAACTATATAAAAGTTATTGTTGAGCAAATAGTTCGATAATATAATATTTGATTCGTTTTTTAAAAAATTTAAAATTTGTTAAAAAATAATTAAAAAATATAAGAATGAACCAATATAAGAAAGCTGAAGCATGACATAAACAAAAAACAACGTGCCCATGTGGCTCTGGAGGGCAAGATTTCTCATTAAAAGAAAGGAATACAAGAAAGAATTGAATTATTTGGACAGATACATAATAACTGTCACCTAAAACTCATTAACAGGCTAAAATGGGGGGTGGGGGGAGGGAACAATGGAAGTAGACAAAGACAACAGATGAACCAAAAATGGGTACCCAAAGCAACATTTTTCTTCCCGGATAACGAACAAAMTAAGGTCCGCCACACCTATCTTTGCTTGTGCTCAGAAACATTTCCTGTGCACAATTGAAGGCCCAGACTCATCATATTCCTGCTTTGCAATCCACATCTGTACCCAAAGAAAGAATCAAGTTAGTCCATCAAATATGATGAGATATCTGCAGATTAGAAAATGCTTAATTTCAAACCCTTGTACTAATTTGTACCTGCTGGAAGGTGCTGAGGGATGCCAAAATGGAGCCTCCAATCCAGACACTGTACTTCCTCTCTGGGGGAGCCACCACCTTAATCTTCATGCTGCTAGGAGCCAGTGCAGTAATTTCCTTGCTCATTCTGTCAGCAATTCCAGCAAACATGGTGGAGCCACCGCTGAGTACAATGTTGCCGTACAGATCCTTCCTAATATCCACGTCGCACTTCATTATGGAATTGTAAGATGTCTCATGAATGCCAGCAGATTCCATCCCAATCAGAGAAGGCTGGAAGAGGACTTCAGGGCATCGGAAGCGCTCGGACCCAATAGTGATCACCTGTCCATCGGGTAACTCGTAGCTCTTCTCAACGCCTGAGCTGGTCTTGGAAATCTCCAGTTCCTGCTCAAAATCAAGAGCAATGTATGCCAGCTTCTCCTTCACGTCCCTCACAATTTCTTTCTCAGCAGTGGTGGTGAAATTGTATCCACGTTCAGTGAGGATTTTCACCAAATATTCAGTGAGGTCACGACCAGCAAGGTCAAGACGCAGAATAGCATGCGGAAGCGCATAACCTTCATAGATGGGGACTGTGTGGCTGACACCGTCGCCAGAGTCCAGAACAATTCCTGAAGAAGAGTAAATAGAAACCAATATCATATGCATTCAGTAATAGTAGAACACCCAGTCACAACATTCAGGAATCGGTTGGCATTTCAAACATTGCATCTTAAGGAGCGCAAATCAAATACCGAAATGAATGGGAAGCTTACCGGTTGTACGGCCACTGGCATAGAGGGAAAGAACGGCCTGAATGGCAACATACATGGCAGGAGCATTGAAGGTTTCAAACATAATCTGAGTCATCTTCTCACGATTAGCCTTAGGATTGAGGGGAGCTTCAGTTAGGAGAACGGGATGCTCTTCCGGGGCAACACGAAGTTCATTGTAAAATGTGTGATGCCATATCTTTTCCATGTCATCCCAATTGCTCACAATCCCATGCTCAATTGGGTACTTGAGAGACAGAATGCCTCTCTTGGACTGGGCCTCATCCCCAACATATGCATCCTTTTGTCCCATGCCAACCATCACACCAGTGTGACGAGGGCGACCAATGATGCTAGGGAACACAGCCCTCGGAGCATCATCTCCAGCAAATCCAGCCTGCAACAAACAAATTTAAATTGGACATCGACGCAGACAGCCGTGACACATGGAGAGCAAATTAAATGGAAAATAAAAGCTTTGCAAATACATAAACATCTATAAGCTAGCATTCCAAGTCCTTACCTTCACCATGCCTGTTCCATTGTCACAGACAAGAGGTTGGATATCCTCACCTTCTGCCATATCTTCTTATCTGTCAATGAATCAACATGCAACGATCGTAATTCTTAAATCAAGATAATCAAGAACAGCAGAAAACTCAATAYTTCTGCTGAAGATCAATCGGGATTCTCATCGAAGGATATGAATTCAAATTGAAGTTCAAGAGAGAGACATTAAACTCTGATCAAGCATTACCTCTTTTGCGTCTTCGGAGAATGAGAGAGAGGAGGAGAGAGAGAGAGAGAGAGAGAAAGGGGAGAGAATGTCTCAGGCCAGGTCTCAACTCGACACCTCTGAAAATGAGCGTCACAAGGCTTCTTAAAAGAACAGAATAGGGGAGCGGGATGCGATGAAAACGAACAAATGGGTATAAACGAACGAAATGTGCACTAAACTCGGTCTCTTCCCTTCGCCAATGAATCGACGCTTGGCTGATCTTGGGGTAGCGCTGCATCCACCTGTGCGGGTTGTTCTCTTTTGTCATTTCTAATATTATTATTTGGATCTGAATTGTCTTCTAGCTTTTCCTTTTTCCTTTTTCCCTGTTTGGGAAAATCCCAAATTACTTCAATTAATAAGATGCTAAATTCTCAAATTCAGAGTGTATTAGAAAATAATGTCCACTCTATATATAATATTATTTAAATTTCCATCCTTAAAAAAGGAATTGTTATGAGTTGCCACTTGCCMTTCGAAATTTTTTATTTTTAAAATAGGACAAAACTCTCTCAATATTATTTGTTCTATTTACAATATTCAAAACATAAAATTCCACTAACATTATTTGTCTTATTCACAAGATTTGAAACTTTTGACTCTGACTCAATATTCAAGTGGAGAGACACTCGAAAAGGAATAAAAACTCTTTTGATGTTATTAATTTCATTCACAATATTTGAACTCGAGCATTGCTTAAGAAAATTGGATCATTTACTACTTGAACCAACTATAAAGCATATAATATTGAATTGATCCAACAAATTGACATGTTTTAATTTTCTTAATTTTAGGTTTTTTCCTCGATATTGTCATATCAATGAGAAAAATTTGAATTTAAGATAAATGTATTTCCAAAATTTTATATATTAGAAAATATATATAATTAAAATTTTTTCAAAATGACGTTACAAATCGAAATATATTAGAAAATATATATAATTAAAATTTTTTTAAAATGACGTTACAAATCGAATCGTATTTCTGACTTGACTCTCACTTACCAACCACTCCATGCTGATAGTTTCCTATAGTTCGTTTTCATGACGCCGTTCGTCTGCTAATTCAAGTGATGGTGATCGGATCAAGATCTACCGAAGTTATATGGCGGAAAATGCAGATTCTCCAGAACAGAAACTTTGGGTCGAGCCCGTGTTGCACACTGATGTGAACTTGTGCTGSGTTAGGTTGTCGCCATTGACCCTAAACTTGTTGTCCAATTGGGAAAAGGAAGATCCAATGCAGTACTAGAATTCTGATTTGCCATTCAAAAGTTCGGGTTTAGAAAACGATTGATTCTTTCCTAGTATGTCGAATTTCTATTCCATGCCTCATGATTTCGTGGGATTTGAGGAACATCAAAGAAACGCTTATGTGTTAGGCACAGCAATTTCAGTTTTACAATTGGCTCTTTTGACATGTGCTTGAGATATTATCACATTCTTYAGTAAACCTCTTTTGTGGGTATCCCAAAAATAGGGAACCCATGGTTAGGCCTTTACTGGTTAATTGGGTGAGGTTGGTAGATTGAGATAGTCACCCTAGGCCCAATAGTGAAGCTCGAGGACTACTTGAGGGGACCAGAGGGACTACAAGCCTTGAAGAATCTTGAGGAGCGCCCATTTTGTCCTCCGACCTTCTTTGCAAAGGGATTCAAAGCCTGGTCTTTAACGGATCTCGTGCTTCCCTCTGAGTCTCTGACAGATCTCAAGAGCCACATCATGGTGGCAAACATTACCCCTCGTACTGCAAGAAATTAAGAAAGACAGAAAGATCGTGTTTKTGGCCATCAGCTATAGATGACTTCTTTTTACATACAACAAAAACCGCGTTCCTAATCATTCATTCAACCATTTTAGTACGTCCAGCATGCAGAGGCCGAGATCGAGTTTAGATCCTCTCACATACATATGCCTTCTGATCACTATGGATTTGTTCCGTACGACTCTGGGTTTAAGGAGGAGGATATTGACAGAATAAGATGGTTCGATCACCACTTCACAATCTATGATGGCCATTTATCTGCCCTTTCCGGGGAAGTTGCTTGGTGGCAGTGGCAGGATCATTGATCATTTGCTCAGCGCCCGTTGTTGCACTTAACAAGAACATGATTACTACATTCGAGTCTATTTCTATAACAAGAACATGATTACGACATTCGAGTCTATTTCTATTGCCAAGATAACATAAACTAAATAAAAAATCATATTCTGCTCCTCCCATTTTACTAGATCTATCCATTTTCTTATATTAGATATTCTAGTCATCATTAGCCAGTCCTCCCTGGAATGACCGGCCGGCAGCCGGTCAGCTCTTCAGGGGCAAGGATCATCATCAAAAGAAGAAACGAAAGCGACCTTTAGTGGCGGCATCGGAGGAGGGGAAAAAAAAAAAGACAAGAAAGTAGACCAAGAAAAAACCTAGTAGTAAGATTTTCTGATCCGTCGCGGCCGTGAAAATGAAGCCGGAGAAGGACTGGGGAGATGGATAGATAATTGCCTGCGAGACAAAAAAGCACGTAACGGGTCGGAATGAGCGCTAAAATCATCGTCATGAACCATGTGAATAACATGCAATTATACTAGACGGGTACTCTAAGCGTGTCATTCGAGTCTCCTGCTAATCTCACTCCTTTGGGCAAATATCCACTTTCCCTAATCTCTTCGCTTCATTTCAACTGGTTACTATCTTATCGTTAGTTTTCTCATTAAATATAAAAGTCTTAAATGTAGCTTTCAATCTTCTAATATATTCCTTTTACTTATTACTTTATCGATTAAAACATGATAGCTATATATTTTAATTTCTAAACTCTTAAGATAAATAAGAAGAGGTGTTGGAGGAATTAAAAATATATCTAGATAATATAACGATTGGCGTCAAATAATGTTTAGCAAGAATATATATATATATATATATCATGTTATAATCAGTGTTAGATGATGTAGTAGGGAAATGTGCTGGTAAATGTCTGAATACTATTCTTTTATTTCAAATAAATTGTGATTTTGGACAATATTATGCATATTAAAAAAGCGTTGAATTTTATGAACTTTTCAACAAAATAATGGTCCTAATCTTCCTTTAATTTTTTAGAGATATTTAACGTTTTGATCAGTGTATTTGTCAATATATTAGAAATGATATTTTAGAGTTAAATAATACTAATTAATTAAGAGTAAAGTAAAAAAAATATTTAATACGTTCTTGATCCTCTAAAATAACAAGTAATTGAAAATAATTATCTAAATAGATAATTATTTTGAAATGGGATGAATAAAACTTTAAAAGGAGTCGAATTACCATATCAAACGTGTTTAATGTCTACTATTTATTATTTTACAATTTAATAAGTGGAAAATCTCAAATTTTCACTGTGGTAACTAGTGACGAATATTAGGCCGGAAGCTAAAGGGAGTGGAGAGATCCTCAAACGGTGTTATGCACGCACTTGATGATGAGCGTTAGGCTTGAAGTTGTACTCAGTGTTTTGTTAGTGCTGATGAAATCCATGCGCCCAACGCCGGCCCCCCGCTTTACGCTCCAACTTTGCTCTTATTTTGTCGTCCTTATCATATCGTATAGATCGTATCGCGATATTGTAGCGCTGATGCATGTGCACGTACGGAAGCAGAGGGGAAGAGCTATGACGGTGGTGCTAGTGTACTAAACCCTCATCTATAAGTTTGGAAGGTTTACCAAATCTAAACATCTTCCATTTCCAGAGAAGAATCCTAGGTTACTACTAGACACCCTTCTCACCCACGAGCTACCGCTCCTTTTTCTTGTTATTAATTTTTAACGTTGTAAATTGATTGTACAATTTGATTCTATTTTCCACGGCAAGTTAAAATTGCTATAAATATATCATCAGTTAATTTCTCAGCTTAATCTTAGATAGATGACGATAATTTCTCATCTTAGATACTCTTTTAAAACTCTGCCTATTCTATTGMTTAGCTCTGATTGATATTARGAGAGCGTGTATAAAATGAGYGTATTAACAAATTTKTAACCGATATATTGTAACTTAGATTYAAGGGGTTAGGAATCCTCTAATACAYTATATGATGCACATACTTTGTTAAACTGATTAGAGCACGACATGTATAAAYATTTAAGTCCTCCAACACATTTCTCTGACTGGAGATCTTTTACTATCATTTCATTTTGCACTTCTTGATATACACTCCCTCAAATAAATTAGAGCATGATATGCTTCTTCTATTTTAAGAGTTAAAAATATATGTACGTCGTGCTTTGATTGTTATAGCAGAGTAATATAGCAAAAAAATGTATTAAGAGATCCGAAGTTTTTTTTTTTCCTTCCATTTTGAAAGTTAGATATATGTATATGTCGTACTCGAATTAATGAAGCAGATAAGAAACTAAAGATATCTGGACCAAATTCAAGGCATTACAGATTCATGCATTTTCAAAACATCTCATGATGGTGAATCGTTTCAAATTTTGCTTATATTTAAGGGTGTCAGCTTTTAATAATATAATACTTCATTCGTTTCTTAATTATCTGTCACTTAAAGATTGTTCAACACAGATTAAGAAACATCGTAAATTAATTAAATTATAGAAGCAAAAGACTAAATTATCCTTCTCTATTACTCTTATTTTATAAAACTTAATAAATGAGTTTGAATATTCCTATGTATTTATATAATGTCATAATTTAAAATTTTGATTAAATAGTCTTGAACTATGCATAATATCGAGTTTTGAGAAAGGCTTTTTATCGAAAATATTGATATCAATAATGTAGTCTAATTAAGTTAATTAGGGATAAGGATAAAATTAAAATATATAATAAATGTTTACTTGATTTTACAAAATGATAAATATTTAGAAATAAATATAAACTACAGATGAAAAAAACGAACGAAGGGAGTATCAATTAATCTTGAAAGGCTATAGATTCAGTGGGAGTAAATTTAAGGTGCCAAACTCATTGCACCGTGGGGAATTAATCAATTTATGAATTGGAAGAATTCTACGACTCTTGTAAATGCAAACATAGATTTAGTTGAATCTTTTAAAGTTTCGAACAAGCACATCAAATGGCCTTCAAGAAGATTGCATGCATTATGAATATGTGCATTATCATGTAAAAAATTCACTGATATATTATTATTTTGGGAAATACTAATCATAGTTTATGAGTTATGATTAAGTATTAAATGAGTAATTATTAATGATAGATATGTTTGACTTTAAAAAGTATCTAATTCAKAGTAGTATTAATGAATAATTTTTTTTCAATCAATTAGATAATTATTAATAGGAATATTAAATATCATTTAAATAAAATTTTTAATCATATTTTTCATTTGAAAGAGTATTTATTTTTTATTTTATTCCTCTTTCTTTTTTAATTCTCAGTTATGATTTAGGATTTAAAAGTTTAGAGTTTAGAATCTATTAATACTCAATAAAATGAAAAAAAAGTTAAAAATTTATTTAAATAAAATTCAATAAGAATAATTTAATACTTCTATTAATGGTTATTCAGCGGATTGMAAAATATTGCTCATAAAATATTATTATTAATTAAAATTTTGTCAAAGTTAGACACTTTCATAGTAATTAATGTTTGCAAAAACCCTATTATTTTTTATATTTACTTTAGTGTCATTCGCTATGCATGTGTTGGTTAGCACGTACCCATGTTGGGTTTAGGTTGCATTAATGACTTACATTATAGCTAATAGCAGTAGGTAATGCATGCCTACGTGCTCCTTCGTACACAATTATTCATATATTTCTTGTGTTTATAATTAGCCATGAAAGCTTAGTTGCTGGGAGATTATCACGAGAGCTCAAGAAGGCTTGACTGAATTGGGAGGAAAATTTACTATTTTGACCTTGCAAAGCAAGTTATTCAAAGGTTGTTAATGAAGTAAATGGAAGTGTCATAATTGCGTAGCTTAGGCAAGCTAATTGACCATACCATCAACTTGAAATCCTTATAGTTGGATTAATTTTGGGTAGATTAATAACTATATTAATAGGGATTTTGATCAACATTAGTCAGATGAATTATTAATTTTCTATTGCATAAGTTATAAATAATATTGTCTATATATAAATAAATATTTTATTTATAAATAATCGCTAGTAAAAACCCTTCCAATAATAAATAAGTGTATGGAAATATGGAATGTTTGAGAAAGATGAATTGCCCTAAAAGTCCMTGAATGGAAAAGAAAAAGTCCACGTATAGGTGGAAATTGCAAAATGATTTCTCTTTTATTTTCTTTGGTAAAAGAATTGAGTTGTTAGTTGCTTGTGAAATAAACAAAGCATCCGAGAAATAGGTTGGGAAATTTGAAGAGAAAATGGAAGGTGTTAACATCAGATGAGATGGTCCCCATGTAGCAACACCACGTGCATTGATGCATCAAAGTGCGTAGAGGTCAGAATARCAAAAGCAGCCGTGTTATGAGTAAGGAGTAGGATTATGTACTAATGCCCAACATCTATTTGATGTATGGCCTCACTGACCCAGTTTTAGAGAGAGGGGAGGAGAGAGTATCCTATACGAAAGAAAGAGACGAGCGTTTGTGTGCATCGGATCCTTCGCCAAGAGGGGCTTCAAAGCCTCCACCTCCCCTAACAGATTTCTCTTTCTAATCCCATATTCTCCTCCTCCTCCTCCTCCTCCTCCTCTCTCTCATGCCCTTCAAGAAGTACATCATGAATTATCCAAGAAGCTCAGATAGATAGCTGAAACGATAGCCAATAGATGATTATAGTCCGTGTTTGCAACATATCTTTTCGTTTCTCTCTCGTCTTTTTCTTCAGGTTAATTTCATTTTGATGTACTCGGGATTTCAGCGTTTTTCGATCCTTGGGGTATGTCAAGTCCACAATTATTTCTCGTCCAAGAAGATGAAAACGACCCCAGATTCAAGATTTTACTAAAAGATGCGTCTCAACGTCCAGATGGGCCTGACGAACTTGCACCCGGTCGGGGTACGGAATTCCGAGAAGAAAATAAAGATATTCACACTGCTGATGATGAGAAAGAAGATCAGAGATGTACCGAGACATCAGTTTCTACAACAGAATCCCAAAAGCCATCTTCGGTGCAAGCCCAGGTAGCAGATGAAGATGATGGTTTCTTAACTCCTACTTCTTCCGATCACAAAATCCCAATGATCACACAATGTCCACCAGCACCCAAGAAAATCAGACCCAACCCATCAACAAAAAGAAAAGCCTCGCCCAGAGTTCGGCGAAACCTTCAGCTTGATCTGTCTAGAGAAGTCGAGCTGATGTTCCCTCCACCGGTTCAAGATGATTTAGACCGCAAGATCAAGAAAGCTAGAAGAGAAGATTCAAGCTAAACTTTCCATGACCTGGGTACTTCTCCATATATGTTAAGTATTTTCATGTAAAATACAAGGTCCGATCGAAACACATAAGGCCAATTATTTTTATTGCAAAATGATGTAAAATATATTATTTCTTCTCATCTTCTTCCGGATAATACATTTCCATTTTCTTTAAACGGAAACTGTCTAGATCCTAACTTGGAATGGTGTAAAAAACACTTTAACTGATTTTGTAAAAAGCTAAAGTTGCAAGAGATTCAAAATCAGATTACTAAACTGCAGGAGAAAGAAAAGTGGCAGATGTAGACTTGTAACTTTATTGCACTCAGCTTCCTTTGTAATCAAGGTATTATGCTGTTTAAAAGAAGAGAATATATTCCCCAAAATACAGGGAAATTTTCCCTTTTCTCTCTTTGGTGTGTTTTTCTGAATATTCAAAGATTGGAAACGAAACTCCTCATCAGGTATACATTTCTTGCTGTTTTGCAGAAGCCCTTTATTACTATATCAGCAAATGGTTAAAAGATAGCAATGCACCATCTATTTTTGAGAGATGACTTTTTAACTACTGGAAGAATCTTTTGTCACAATGTTAAAGATCTAGAGGTGAATATAGCAGTACAGTYGTTGAGTAGTACAATTGTCTTCTTCTTGGTTTATGGAAGTGAGATCATATCCAAGAAAGGGAAGCAAACATCTGTGGGCATTTCTGAAAATGGATAAAAGACCAGCTAACAGGTGATGAAGAGATTTAAAAAGAAATGGGCATTTCTGCTTTTGTTAGTAGTGGTAAAGAAAATGTTGTCGTTATGGATTAGGATGATTAATATATGTGGACAGACTTCCATGATCTCTGGGGTGGGTGCCTAGAAGATTGGTGAGGACAGGGGGAGAAGGTAACACGTGCTTTTGTGCATACATTATTCTGACGGCAGGAAAACATCCGCTGTATAATCTGGCATTTCTGCCATTAAAGGATGATGATGATACTTATATTTAMGGCAAGACAGTCGAATTGTTACTTTCATCGATTTATTGGACTTGTTGGTAGATCAAATCACTCATTTGCTTACCTCATAATCAAATGTGCCTATTATATTATATAAATGACCAAAGGCTCGATCCATTTCACCGCGGGAAGTGACCGGCCTTCCATCAGAGAAACGGAAAAGAGAAATACAAGTGAAGAGTGCTCGGCTGCTTGGTGGAAGAGAGTGAAGACTGTTTTCTGGGGACATGTGATTTACTTTGCGAATATCTCATCGATTTGACAATTACCGAGTCAACCCTATTAGTATTAATTCAGACGGAATTTGATCTATTCTTTTATTAGATTAACTTTTATTCGCTTTGTATAGCTTTCGACTTACTATATGGAGTTTTAAGTCATGGAATATGTGGATAAAGAATGACCTTTGAGTAAATGATTTACTTAGTAAATTGATAATTGTCATTTCACTTTTATATGAGAATTTCTATAATATTTGATCGAGTCCAAAATAATTTCATAATAGAGACGAAAAATTTAAATGACAATCGAATGAAAATCAAATTCAATACTCATTATAAAGAGTAAAATTAATTATATATTTACTCATTATACTATTAGAAAGAGAGTGTGTAGGTAGCTTATCTTTTCTATATGGTAATAACGGGCTTACGCAACTTGAGCCGAACTCATTCATTATACCAAAATAGAACATTGTTGAAACCATGTCCCTTGGTGCACGACCCTGGGTACCGCGGCGGAAATATGATAACTTGGCTATTGATTAGGTCCCGTTAAGGTCACTACGCAACACGAAGGAATTCAATATTCAGTATTAAATCCATCCTGACTCCAACATGCTTGATCACTTCGGCTTCACTCGCGACGTGCCTGCCAACCATGTTTCACACCGTCCTCCTCCTGTCAGCCTTCATGCACAACGTGACAAAGAATACTTTCGGCACAGCAAGTCAAATCACACTATAAGCTATAATAGTTTGAAGATTTTTTTTTGTAGGTCTAAGTTTAAAATGCCAAAGTGATAATTAGAGTAACGTGAGATAATTAATGAATAAATGAATAATAATAAATAGATTATGAAATTAAAATAAAGTATGATATTAGACGTATTCGAATTATTGATAGTAAACAATGAATGTAAAGCCAAAAACAAAAGAAGAGAGACTTGTTGCAGGACACGCTTGGAACACATTACGGAGTAAGATTAGAGAATAATAAGAACGCCATATGATATGGTAGACGTGAGGAGCGGTAATGACTTGCACTGGCCGTTTCTTTTTCTTCCAGCCATTTCAGACTCTAAAAGACAAGTGCACAATGGCCAGGAGATTCCACGGTCCTCCTTTTTCTCTCTTCCACTTCTCTCTTTCTCAAGTCGTTTTGCTTACCAAATTTCAAATGATTTCAAAGGGATTCTATCAAAATGCGTTCTTGATTTGATTTGATTCAGTGAAATTTTCTTCCGTCAATGCGCTACAATGGACCGAAGAACATTGACGATGAATTGGGATGGATTGGGAGAAGATGAGGACGACTATCATTTCTTTGAGTCTTGTGAGCGCATTTCATCGGTTGATCCTCTTGACTTGGCCTCCTCAGGATCAGATGATGATGATTTTGAAGACAGCCGTCTCTCATTTGCTTCTTGTGTCTCCTCAGCTTCTTTTGCCTCCATCAATACGTTCAGGAATTTTGATGCAGGCGTGCAATCTTCATCCGTGCTCGAAGATTATGGCATGTGGATGGCTGAGCCAGGGGACATCAAGGAACGCCGCAAGCGCCTTCTACAGGGTATGGGCTTGTCAAGCAACAACGACCTCCTCAAATTGGGCAGTGTCAAGATCGTTCCAACGATGTCAAGAAAATTCGACGCCGACCAGGATTCCACATCCAAGCCTGAATCTTCTCCTCTGCAAGATCCAAAGAAAGAGCCTAGGCCAGAGCCTGAGCGGTTGCCTTCAACTGCAATTCTGCTGGTCAGGTCAAGATCAGATGGGGATATAGAATTTTTTTCCCTAAATGCCAAGAAAAGGAAAGAAGAATTAATTGGTCCCGTCTCAAAGCAACGTCTCATCAGAACATCATCGCTATTAATGGCAAAAAATGTAGGTTTATCTCACTATGCAAATTCTGTAAGAATATCCCCGGAAAAGAATAGATGTAGATCTTTCGTGCAAAATAGTGGAGAGTTGTCATCTTTATTGCCAGCTGGAGGATTAGGTTCCTTCTTTTTGATAAAGAATTTGGATACTGGGAAGGAGTTCATTGTTAAAGAGAGCAATGAAAAGGGAATGTGGAATAAGCTCAGTGATCTTGAGACTGGGAAGCAGCTAACCATGGAAGAATTTGAGAAATCCGTTGGATATTCCCCTGTTGTGAAGGAGATGATGCGAAGAGAAAATGTCTCAGGAAATTTGGATGATAGCAGAAAGGGATCCCCACATTCATATCTTAGTAAGAGCTTCAGATATAGCAAGAGAAGGGGTGTTGCTCTTTTGAAGAACATAAAAGGAGTAGCAAATTCCGTGAGTGGATTAATTGCTGACAAAGAACGAGAACATTCTCCAACTGTAGGTCAGAAAGCTGGCAAGAATTCTTCCCAGTGGGTTAAAGTTCGCCAGCACGGGAAGTCCTATAAGGAATTAACAGCCTTGCATTTGTCTCAAGAAATTCAGGCTCATCAGGGTTCAATTTGGACCATCAAGTTCAGTCCAGATGCACGTTACCTTGCTAGTGCAGGAGARGATAAGGTAATCCATGTATGGGAAGTGCAAGAATGCGAGGTTATGTCAACAAGACCGCCAGATGATTTAAATTCCATCAGTGGTACACCTGTTCACCCAATGGCTAATGGTGTTTCAGAACGGCCACCTCTAGCAGAGATTAGTCCCATGCCATCAGAGAAAAGAAGGAAGGGAAAACTCTCCAGTAAAAAGAAGGGCAACTCAATACCTGACTATGTCAGTATGCCAGAAACAGTTTTTGGACTTTCAGAGAGACCAGTATGTACTTTCATAGGTCACCTGGATGATGTCTTGGATCTGTCATGGTCAAGAGATCAGGTTAGTTTTCCACCACTTGCTTCTACTTACTCTGGAATGTCTAGGAGAAAAGGTATGAAAAGTGAGAAGTCATCTAATTTTTTTTTCTTTTTCCTTTTGTTTCTGAATGTATACATGGGAGCTTGAGTACAATTTTGTGACTCTATATGACTATATCAGCATCATCATCACATAATATAACTCCCTCTCCGAAGTACAAAAATTTCTTATCACTTGAATGGACGAAGGGTTTGTCTGAAAGAGACTGTTTCTTGCGGAAATTTCTTTTTGTTCCAACCAGTTAAACAATCATAAATGCTCTTTTGCAGTCACTGCTTTCGTCTTCAACGGACAAGACAGTGCGGCTTTGGGACATGGAGACTGGAAGCTGTTTAAAGCTGTTTGCTCACAATGACTATGGTGAGATGCTAAATTATGTTAGAACCCACTCTTAAGGGCAAGGAACCCTGCAGACATGGAAATATAGACTCATGCATTTGTCCTTTCCCCTTTGCTTCTAATAATTTCATAGTGTGCAGTTACTTGCATACAGTTCAATCCAGTAGACGATGAGTACTTCATCAGTGGTTCACTAGATGCAAAGGTCCGAATTTGGAGTATAACTGATCGTCAAGTGGTGGACTGGACTGATCTTCACGAAATGGTTACTGCAGCTTGTTATACTCCTGACGGCCAGGTAATTGAAATCGTGTCAAAGCTTTTTGCCAGGAAAAACTCTCAATTCCTTGCATGCTTAGAGTTCTTTGATGCTTCTACCCCAGAAAGTCTAATTTACTTCCCCTGTTTTGAGTTCTTCAATGCTTTCTCTAGCTGTCTTATGGTAGTTCCAGAATCCTGCCAATGCATGTTTTAGAAAATGAATGGTCCTCTTTATACAACTGAGATACAATAAWGATATGCATTACTGATATGCTTTAGTTTGATAACTGAAGGGCGCCATAATTGGTTCTCATAAAGGGAGTTGTCGGCTGTACACAATAGATGGTATGAACCACCTACAAATTTCATTCTTATAAATGTCCCTTAAGTTTTGTTATCAAAGCAAGGATGTTTATATCATCTTTTCTACGTTATATTCATTAAAGATTTGTCTTTGAATAGATTACAAATTGGAGAACAAAGGTCYTATTGACATCCAAAACAAGAAAAAATCTCAGGCTAAAAAGGTTACTGGTATTCAGGTACTCTTATTTTGTTTCCTTCCTTTTCCCAATTCTTGTGTAGTTCAGTGCAGTTTGTACGTGACTCTACAAAATCTTCCACCCACTAATAGCTGCTGGAATGTGATACAGTTCTCTCCATGCAATCCTGCCGACGTCCTCGTTACTTCTGCTGATTCTCGGATTCGTATTGCTGAGGGATCAGATATCATTCATAAATTCAAAGGTAGCTTTTCTAAAATATTTTCTGTGGATGGAATGCTATGAGTGTCTCAGCAAATACTGGATCTTCCCATTTCAGGTTTTAGAAATACTAGCAGTCAGATTTCAGCTTCGTTTACTCCTGAAGGAAAATACATAATAAGTGCAAGTGAAGATAATCAGGTTTTTATCTGGAAGTGGGAAGATCCCAAAAGTGTAGGAGCTGGGAAAGGCAGGAATAAGATAACAAGCCAAGCTTATGAGCACTTTCAGTGCAGAGATGTTACGGTTGCAACCCCATGGCCGGGTAGTATAAAGAATGAGCCACCAATAGTAGAAATACATTCCAAAAGACACTCAAAACGCTGCATTTCACAGCCACAATCAACTATTGGATCTCCTACTCGAGAAGATAGCAAGAGGCATTTGCCACCACTTCCTAGGAAGGACAACACACTTGAGAGAACTTCAAGTTGTCCAGATGATGACTCTGCTCAATCCTCTCCTATAGATCCAGGAATTGGTGCCAATGAATCCTTCACGTCAGCTTCTTCATCCTCGATTAGGTATGGAGATTCACCTTCTATTTCAGCTTCTGGCAGTTCGCCCTCTCAGTCTTGGTCCTCCTCTTGGTCATTATTTGATGGTGGCAGTAGCCATGGAGGTCATACTGTCCAAGCAACTGCCTGGGGCTTGGTAATTGTGACAGCAACTCTAGGGGGTGAAATTAGGGTCTATCAAAACTTTGGCCTTCCMCTCAAGGTCAGTCGTCAGACAAATCTCTTCAAAGATCTCACATAAAGGTTTTGCAGKTTTTATTACTTTTTTGAAATGTATTTACATCCATGATTGTCTAAGCATCAGTGCTGATGGGAAGGGTCGTTTTCTTCCTCTGCTAKCATCAACACTCTAGATGACATTGCTAATAGTCCTTTCTTTAGTTTGAATTGTTTGTAGTCCTCATGAACGCCCTATGTTCCATGAATTCTAGCGTGCAAACATATTCTGGAACAGTTTCTAGAACTCCAGAATATGATAAGAAAACAGAAGAGAGAGAGAGAGACAGAGAGAGTCATACAGCTTCTGATATTATATCGAACAAGGTTTGTCTACAATTCTCCTCACATCTCAAACTACTGTAAATGAAAATGTCCATGAATTCTTCAAAAATGCTAAAGCATAAAGGTTACTTAAGAAAGTTGTAATGACATAGACAAAATTCCAGAGCACAAATTCGTTTCCTCGAGGTTACAATAACTAATCCCCAATATATAGTAATTGAAAGTTACAACTAGATTTGCTTCCTTTCTCACAAAGATGCACATTCCTTTAATCCAAATAATAACCGAGAAGCTCCTTCTTTATGCTACCAGGAAGCTAAAACCAGTGTCTACCTTCAAGGAGATACTCTTACTGCAATACAAAGAAAATCAGAAGTTTTTGCTTGATCAAACGGTGATGCATGCTGATTCTTGTATTTTAAGAAATATGTACTTTTCAGTTTTCACCACAGAGTAATAGATCACCCGACCACCATGGGGCCAGACATGGGAACAAAGAACAGCGTGTACCCGTGAATTTACACAAAGCCAACGTTAAGAATACTGCTTTGGTTCCTTTTACCTTGTGCTGTTGGGCAAATTCAACTAGCCTACCTAACTCGTTGAGGAATACCAGGTTCAGTCCCTGAAGTATCAAGAAAAATTCCTTTTGCCTACCAAACAAAGCTAGCTAGACATAGCACATGCAGTACATGCATGCTACCTTTACTTAAAGGGATATTATTTACTGTTATAGGTTTTCAGTATGCATTGCAGGACTCAGAAAGTTGCATTGCCCATGTAAGTAGTTCATGTAAATATTATTTACCCAAGAAATCCCACTTTTCAATTGAAATTCATATAGTCCAACCAACCTCACTTGACAAGTGTTTTGAGGCGCACAAGTCCACACGTCATGTAATGCTTTTTCTTAGGATGATCATGTAACTGAACAAAAAATTACCAGATAAACATGTGTGTTTGCCCTTCAAAATGATCAAACTCTGCAACATTGATGCAAGAAACCCAATGAAGTTAACGATAGACCCACCTCCAAAGCCATAGTGATGTTTAATTTTGATCAAATGGTGGAAGATTTGCGATATTTGATCATTAGCATGCAGGTTTATGCCAAATAAGGGGCGAAAAATGATGACTTAAGTGTCAAAGACTATAAATATATATACTTCTCTTTATGCTGATATTATATTATTCACTTTAAACCTAAATCATATGACTTTACTATTAGATTATTTTCAAAAAGTGTCATACCATGGAGATCTTATCAGACCTATACCACCTCCTAAACCCATATGATCATTTCCACTTCGAACCRATATGTCACTTTGTTTGCATAGCTCGCGCTCAATATGGAAGTTTTCTTCTCTGCGTGCTGCAAAAAAAATGTTCAAGAATTTCATGTATCCCTCTAACCCTGGCCAATGTACAAGACTCGGGTTGATTTGCTGAGCACCTTTTCTTTATCAAAGGAACCAATTTAATAATGTCAAATAATTCTTCTAGCCTAGTTATGACCACATTCTCTCTATGCCACTGAAAACTCTATTTAATCTCTTCCTCTCCTTTTCTACCCCTAGGGCCTGCATCGCACGTCTCCATGCCCTCTGTATTCAGAGAGGATTGCCTTTGTTTCCTCCACCCCACCCTCTCCATTGAGGCTCCGTAATTTCAATTTTATTTTCTTCCTTTCCTCCCAAAGATACATTTTTGTGGATACAAGCATCTGCATGTAAATTAGTCGTTTACGGTGCCAATGGATCTGAGGAGAGATGGCATGGCGTTGTTGGGAATGGGAATGGTCGTTGCGTTGCTCTGTAGCGGTGCTGCAACTGGTAACGTGGTATTCAAAGTGCAGCACAAATTTGGAGGCCGTGGGAGGGCCACATTGAGTGCGCTGAAGGCCCATGATGCCCGACGCCATGGGAGAAGTCTAGCCGCCGTGGATTTCCCATTGGGCGGCAATGCCAAGGTCACCGAAGCGGCCCTGTATTACACCAAACTCGCCATTGGCACTCCTTCTAAGGACTACTATGTCCAGGTCGATACAGGAAGCGACATTCTCTGGGTGAATTGTGATGATTGCAATAACTGTCCCAAGAAAAGCAGCCTCGGCCTAGAGTTGAAGACGTATAACCTCAAGGATTCCATGAGCGGGAAACAGATTACTTGTGATCAAGATTTCTGCAGTCTCATGTACGATGGCGCATATGCTAATTGCAAGACTGGCAAGCCCTGTCAATATGCTGTTACATACGCTGATGGCAGCACTGCAGAAGGATACTTTGTCACAGACAACATCAATTTTGATCAAGYGTCTGGAGACCTTCAAACCACTCCCATGAGTGGAACCTTCTCATTCGGGTGCTCAGCCAAGCAATCTGGAACACAGGGCACCTCTACAGATGGAGTCGACGGGATAATTGGTTTTGGTAAATCAAATTCATCCATTCTGTCGCAGCTTGCTGAATCTGGAAAGATAAAGAGAACATTCTCACATTGCTTGTCTGGCACCAGTGGGGGTATATTTGCTATTGGAGAAGTTACAGAGCCAAAAATACAATCAACACCCCTCATATTCTATGAGAATCATTACAACATCAAGATGAAGAAAGCCGAAGTGGGTGGTGAAATAATGGACCTTCCTACCGATAGTTTCTTTTCCACAGGGAGAGAGACAATCATAGACAGTGGTGCAACCTTGGCCTACCTCCCGGATCATGTCTATGATCTAATTATCGAGAAGGTGATGGCCAACCATTCTGATTTGAAAACTCATATTGTTGATCCACAGCTCACGTGCTTCAGCTACCAAGGGAATGTGGACGATGGATTCCCACCCATAACTTTCCACTTCAAGAATTCACTCACTCTGAAARTTTATGCCCACGAGTATCTTCTGAATATTGATGATGATGAGTGGTGTCTGGGTTTGCACAGGGGTGGATTGAAGAATGATGATGGAGAAGAACAGATTTTGCTTGGAGATATTGTACTTACTAACAAGCTTGTTGTGTATGATCTAGAAAACATGACTCTTGGATGGACTCCATATGATTGCCACTCTAGTATCAAAGTGAAAGATGAAGAATCAGGAAACTTGTTTTCTGTAACCGCTCATGATATTTCTCCTCCTTCGGCGGCCTATAGTTCATATCCACAAGGAAATCCTTTAACTTTCTTCTTCTTGCTCGCAGCCSTACTAGTAGTAGCAATTTAATAAYAGACTAACTAGCACAGGAATCATTGACTCATATATATATTTTTTTCTTTTTAACACGTATAATGTAATGTTAATCTCTTTTATATTTTTTAAAATAYGAAATTCTAAATGATCCGAGTATAATTTAATTATTCAAGTTTTATTCCTTTTTATTTGTATTTATTTAATTAATAGGTAATGAATTAAAATTTGATYGTCTTCTTCACTGATTTATTATTCATGAACTGATTACTGTTCTCTTCTTAAAAGTAAATTTATTCTTTTATTTCTTTTTTAAATTAAAATTTATTTTATCGAACATTTTCTTAATCACCTTTTAACTTAAAAACGGTCTTCTAATAATTTCCGCAATACATTAATTAAGTCAACAAATTGCCCGAGGATTTGCAAGAGAAACTATAAAGACAGAAGCCGGCCTGAGCTAAATACCTAAATCAGGTGATGCAGAGAACAACGAAGGAAAATAATGGATGGGAGCAGATTGGAAGAAGGTTCGAGTCCGCTAGCCACCTCGGAAGACATCCAGAGACGCCTCCTTCGACCTCTTCTCCACTCTCAACATTCTTCCACCTGCACTGCATCTCCTCGGTACGCGATCGACTTCTAAATTCTCTATCTAATTTCGCTAAGCTTTCACAACGGCCTTTTTAAGTGTGCACTATTTGATTCGAGTTCGTTTCTGTAATTTTTACATGGATAAAACAGATGCAATGAGATCATTCCGCGAAATTCTTCAAAACTTGACGAGAATACGGAGCTCCAGAAGAAAGGCAGAGAAGTGAAGAAAATTAAGAGGTTAGAAGATTACTTGGATCCGGTTCTTCTATCAACAATTCGTGAAAAAATCGGCGGGGAAAGGAAGAACTACGGAATAGAAATGAAGAAAGCAGCAAAGAGTGAGCCAAACAAATTTGATTGGTTTGACTGGCCTGAAGATCATCACGAATTAATGGTGTTGAGCGGAAGGTCAAGAAGATCTAATCATCAAAAAATGAAATCTGACGATTAAAATGACATCCTAGATTTTAAACTCGATTCTGATTCATTGGATACTGAGCTAAAGAAATCGAACACACCTATTGTTCACCGTTTCAACTGTTTGAGAGAGCCGCGATGAAGCAATTCAAGCCTTGACGAACAGATTGGTGTATCGGTTCTTCTTCACCGGTGCAAAGGTTTTGGCAGTCATAATTCCAGAAGGCGTAGACTAGCAGTTGAGAAGCCATCTTACTGGCGCGCGTATTATGTTTAAAAATGAAAAAGGGTTAAATTCTGTAAAGCCCCACCAACTTTGCTTTTGTCTCCTCTTGCGCCCTACATCTTCCAATTGCACCAATTTCCCACCTCCTACTTTTAGTTTTCTCAAATCAGTACAATATCGCATTTGAATTGATAAGATAGGCTGTTATAGCCTTATTGGAAATATATCATCCATATTTTAGCGTTTGAACTTCTTTCTCTTATCCTCAAATTTTTTGTCCAAGAAAATATGCCCAATAATGCAAGCTTTGGTGAAAATATATTATAATCAATTAATACATATACATATTTATGTTTATAAATACAAATATATATATAAAACATGTAATGTCCCAAATGAATGTCCCAAATAAATGACAAGCACTTTCATATTCAAGCAATAAATTAAAATTTTGTTCACTCATAGAATAAGGAGTTAAGTCGTATTTATTAATATTTCGTTGATCATATTTAAATTAATAATTATAAAACAATAGAATTGAATACTTAAATATATTTTTTATTTTTAAGGAAGAAAGAAAATGAGTATTTTCATCTTTAGAGGAGAAATTTGAAGTAAAATTTATGAAAGAGGAGAAATTTGAAGTAAAATTTATGAGAAATATAGTATTGGTGGCGGTTGAAATTGTATCTATTAACAACAATAACGAATTTTTTGATATTTGAAAAATAGAAAGGGGAGAATGAGACAATTGAAAGTTGCTGGAGGTAGTGGCGATACAGGACGGAAGTTTGAGGATGTTTTGTAAATATTGAAGAGCATTCACGTTTTAACAGACTGAGCTCCAGTCCCATTATCCTTACGACGTCGCAGCACGTTAGATTCGAATTTCACCTAGCGCGCTGGTTGCTTGTCCCTTCTAGATCAGGCTCGCTGTCCACAAACCATCTGAAGCTGTAGTAGTTGAGCAGACCAAGGAGCAGATTCAAAATAATGAAGTCTCCAGCCAACTATTCTTTAGATTTAGACAAGGATCTCGACGACGCTGCGCTATGGGCGGTCATTGACTCCGTCGCCTCAGCTTCTCTCGTCACCACCTCCACCACCACCACCAAACCTCTTAAACCACTATATCTCAAGTACGCTTCCCCAATTTCAATCCCCAATCACTCACCTCAAATGAAGCCAAAGAACCCTAGGAGTCACCACAATTACTCCGATGACAATGTTTTGCAAGAGCCTTGGGTTCAGCAAAACCACAGGCCAAAGAAAATTGCGAGAGTGAAAACGCCATGTGTCTCGGAGATAAGTGAGACTAGTCCGCCGCCTCTACTGATGGTGAAGCATGTGCAACGCACGCCGCCTACGTCGTCAGTRTATTCCTCACCAGAGGCTACGGGGTTAGCCGTCTGCAATAATAGTCCTAAYTTATCAGATTGTTCGCCGRTGACAAGTATGAAATATGAGGAGAAGGGAAAGGAAAACGTGATTAGGCATAGCTTGTCCGGTCAGTTTCCGAGTGTTTCGCTCTTCAAGGAGTATCAAAATGCTGCTATGGCGGTAAACTTACTGCTTAATTCTTTTCTAATTTCATCAAATTTTTGGGCTCCGAGTTGGTGGTGTCARTATAATTAGTATAATGTCATAAAATTACTTCTACTAATACCTTGAATCGTATAGTTTAGTTACCTTAGTATAAGGTTTCTTTGTAATAAAAGTAGTAAATTGAATGCCTGTGAATTCTTTTACGGTTCTTCTACTCCAGTCAATAATGTGAAATAATTCACTTCCAGTGCAGAGAATCCAAATTTGGTGTAAAAAAGAATTATTTTTTTTTGTCCCTGCCATTCCCTTATTCATCTAAGGCAGGCCATACGCAAGAACACATGTTTTGGAAAATTTTTGCAATACTCAGGAAAACATAGAACAATACTTGCATACCAGTTGCTCCTTTTATGAGGTCAGGCACATGTTCCAAGAATTGTATGTACGGTCTTGCATTAACCAAGTTTGCCTAAGAATTTCCAGCTATGATACATGTTTTAAACATCACACAGAAAAATGCATAAATTTAAGTCCTCATGCTAGTTACTAGAGTACTAGTACAAGTTTGTAGTCTCAACCAAAAGCTCAAAATGTTTAACTCTAGATAGCTAATGTTACGCAAACAATGATAAGCTTATCAATTACTGCATACTTGATGTAGGACAAAACTTTGGAGAGCAGTATATGTCAATATAAGTTCTCCCTCCTAGCCTTGGGCTTACTTTGTCATATAATAGCTAGGACCTATAACCATATGAAATTTCTAGATTGTAAAGTTAGGCTTTCTTTCTCAATAATACCTATGCCATGTGCTCAATTTTAACCATACGATGTTTCTAGAATTTTTTCTGCCTAAGAGCGTAGCACTCTAGTCATTTTCAGCAACATACTTCAAATAGAAAGAGTACAGGGAAGAACTAACCAGTTGAACTAGACACGAATCATGAAATTGTGGAGCTTCAGGATGAACTCATAAGCTATGTTAAATCATGTGTTTTCTAAGGGAACCTTCGAATTGCTTGGAATATGATTTGCCATTTCTGCTAAGTGCTAAAAGTTAGTTTTGAGCACTGCTTTATATATGTGATGCCCCAAAATTAGTTGATCATTTCAATATTTTCTTGACAGATTCTTGAGAAAAGTGACTATACAATGATTTCTGGATACCCGTATATTAAAAAGTCAGGTAGTCCGTTCAACCTTGTTCTATCATTTTTGTAAGAGTAAACACTGTAATATGATTTTTGCACATCTGCTGATTGTGCATGTTCACCACAGGTTGGAGAAAGATAGCATTTTACTTCAATCTATCTTTTGAAATTAAGGACAAAACAATTGAATTTGATGATCAACGYAATGTTCAGCGAGCAGAATTTGTGGTTCGGGCACATATGCAGTATGTTCTTTTTTCTTGTGGAATATTTTTAATTGAAGGAACGTCGTATGAAGGAAAGAGGAGATCTGTGTGTTTTCTTGTCGGGTATACCAATTAACTTTTGTCTTGTTCTTGTTCCTAGGGGTGGACGATTTTCAGATGGTTGGGGCTCATGTGAACGGCGAGAGAAAAGGTTTCTCAAACCAAACCATGATATTCCCAGCACAGCAGAAACTAGAGCAAAAAATAAGGCATGTCAGGTTTGTGTTTTTCTTCTCAATGACTTATTCTTACAATTCTGCTGCTAGCTGTCCTGGCATATTGTTTGTTTTCTTGATTCAGTTACTATACCTCTTCTCTGTTCTATTAGTTTTTTTTCCCACTTAACCCATTCATCCCCTTATACTAGCTAAGGAGATACTGGTTTGGGATGAAAAAGCACTTCACTTCATTTGCCATCCACTTTATTCACAAAAGAGATGCATGTTTCCCGTCTATGAATAGAACTTATTAATGATTTATGCCTGTAGATTAATCATGCCAAATTGTCAATAGAAAACTCTCTTTGATACTTSAGTTACTATCGGTTATTCTTTAACTATTATCAGAACAATTTCTGAAATTAATGAACTTTATGGTATTCTAACCTTTTTTTTTTTTGGCTGCTTCATTATACATGTACTAGTCGACAGGGTCCCGAGCAAAACTTTTTGTTGTTTTCCTCTTCTTAAATGTTGCTTTACTACTTTCATTTCATGAGCTATTTTGCTTTTGTTTTCTGGCCTGCGGTTCAGAAAAAGAATGGGGCTAAGCATTTCTGTGTAAATGTCAACATGCTTTCTTTGTCAGTTTAATTCTCTGGTGTGGTACTGGTTTATACCGTTTGGCATTTTAAGTGAAGAAAGATTAATCAAATAGTAGTGATCACCTGAAACAGCTCAAATGTACACGTAGGCATTCATTGTTCCCATAATTGTGGGATGAGTTACTACAGCAATCTGAAACTTAAAAAGAGTTTTATGTGGTAGGGGTCTGAGTATCTGATGTGGAAAGAAATAACCACCAGAGCTATTGTGAACCTACACCGGCTAATTTGAATATTATGAAAAGATATGGTATGGTAGTTTGTGAGCTTCAGACGTGGGAAAAAAGGACTGGAGAACTACTTATTTTAAGTGCCCACCTATTTCCAGTTTTCTTTGGTCAGAGAAATAATGGAACTTTTTACTTTGAAGACTACACAGCAAAATCCTAGTACAGGAATTAGGAGAACTGGAGAAGATTTGCCTTTCTAGATAGATGCTATCTCGATTAAAATTTTGTAACCTGCTAGGTGCTATTAAGTTATCTGAACAGTATAAAGCAATGCAAGGACAATGGCAGACATGGTTGTTGGCTTATTATGCTTTCTGCTTTTCCAGACAGTACTCTTAGACCTTGGCAGAGATCATAGAGTTTGGTCCATCATAACTTTCTGGTTCGACCATTTATGCCCTATTGGACGATGATAGTGCTTACATCATGATATTTATGCTGCAAAATAGAAATACGAGAACACGATTTATTGCATGCAGAGTAAATTTTTAGTTTCTTAACTTTGCAGGACCTGCTTGGCATTGGAGAATATCGACCAGGTGCATACCATGCTCACCGGTAAAATTATGACATTGAATTGTTTGTGCCGAATGATCGTGCATCAGCCTCTGGATTTTCCATTGACTAGAGCTCCAATTGAACGAGGTGAGATGTTAAATCACTTTCAGAAAGTGGGAAATAATATCTCAGGTCATGTTTGTTTAGACAACATCAGCACCGTCATAGTCAGTACTGATCACACGACTTCTCCCACGACTCCCAGAAATAAATTTTAAACTCGAGGCCATGTTGTAGCCTTTTCCTATCAATCCAGCCCCTGTTATTGAAGTGACAGTATTTGTAATAACGGGTAAGGAGTAACAGTTAAGGGAGCTGAGCTGACTCGTTTCTTTTGGAGGTATTGCACCAGTAAGGAGCAAGATGTTCACAAACTTATCCGGATCCTGTCGGCCTTTCTCTCTACCGGACAGCTCTGGCAGAAGCGGGGTGGTACGAGGGGAAGGGTTGCTATTGAAGTCCTTCTGATTCTCCTATAGTCTCTGGTAGAAACTTTCAGAGAATGATACCGACTTCAGGAGAGACATCAATCCCAATAACAATATGAAAAATGTCCAATTTTGGTGCTCTCCACGGGAACTATCCGCATTTTTATCTTTCAATACGGACTTAGACCCAAATCATCTGTAGAGCCTTTGGACCAAACTGTGTTTCTTTCAGAGCCCGAAACGGATCAAAACAGTTTCGGGAGGTGAAATTTTACAGAATTGCAGCCTCTTGTCTCATCTCAATGATTCTTCATTTGGATTCTCGTCCTCTGTACCGCTCATTCCTTTAGGGCTACGTTTCTAACAGCTGTTAACGTCGTGTGATGGAACAAAATTTAAGGAAGTTTGTTGTCTTGTTGCCTCTATCTCTGTTAACCTTGAAGATTCCGTCCTTGTACCTCTAATCACCGTCGTGGAACTAGAATTGAGAGATGTATAATTTTTTTAAATTTTTTTTCCTTTCTCATATGCAAAATTAGTTGAAATGACTTCTATTCATGGCTCAATTTGCAAAACCGCTATTTACGTTAGTTCTAGGTTTTATTGATAATGTATATAGCTAAACCTCCGCAAAAAAGGATGTCATTTTTTAAAATGTGAAGGAGTGGCGAAGATATTAAAGCATTCCGTTGACATCGCCACCCTTGATGGAAGTGATTCATGGTCAGAATTGATGAGTCACACGAGCGTGGTCGGGTCATTGGGTAGGTACTTCTACTTCTGTTTTACTACTATAATAATTTAGTTAGAGTTTCGTATGGGGCAAAATTACAATTGGAGATCAGATTATTTAGTAATTTCTTTATTTTCTTTGAGAAAAGGGTTTTCTTCAAATTGTAGTAAAACTAGAACCCTGTTAAAGTCGAGGTAAATTTTCCATGTTTAATAGGGAGACTGTTTATTCTCTAGGTAAATCTTAGCCCTCGCAATGATAACAAAGATGAGTAGTTGAAAATTGACAAATTGAGGGTGCCAAAATGATGTACGTTGATGATGGCAGTAAATAAATGGCAAGTGAAATGAACATAAGAAGAAAAAGAAAGCAATAGCTAAGATATCTTCAAATCACCGACAACGACACTTACCCTGTGGTCAAATTAGGGCCCATTGTTTGGTATGAGTTGCGAAATTTTATATTTTATATTTTATAATTTTTAAGTCAAAATTTAATTATTTGATTATTCATAAATGAATTATTAAATTAAAATAAAATTTTATGATCGATTTTAATTTAAAACTTCACGTTGAGCAAGTCTTACATCTTTTATATGAGAGTTAAATTCCTCTTGTGATAAATCCCAATTGCCCTTCAACCTTGTCAAAATCTACGAATGTAAGGCAGGCACCTAACCGTTTTTTTCTTTTTCCAATCCTGTCCTACAAGCAGAATTAAAAATGGATAAAGTAATTGCAGTGTTTCCATCCCTAACCTCAGGAGACAGGTTCCTTACACTCTTTTCCAGCCAAGAATTTGCTTTCCTGAGTAGAGGGAGGAAAAGAGATGTTACGGGCGGGAAATGACAGTTAACTCTTTTCCATGAAACGAAATGACCTCGTTGCATTCCCCCTTCAAATAGGTGTCTCTGTCGTTCTGTTAGTACCTAATAAGCTATCTGTGCCACTGGTGCTACTCCTACACTGGAAGACAAGCTATGACTCAACAGGTACTTCTTCGTCCTTTGCTTCCATCACCCCACCCCCTTTGCTCATAATMCTTTCTGAAGCAAGCGAAATCGTTATTTCTTTCACATTTATAACTTTCGATTGTCTCATATTCATGTCCTCTGAAATGAAAATGTAATGAACAAAATGATTCTGATTTTGCAGGAAGACGGGTGGCCTCTTGGTCTGCATCCACTCAATAACAGAGTTGGTTTACTGAGAAACCGTGACCTCAATGGATCCCTTTCCTTTAACACTTTGCTAACTCGTTCCCCAAGTTCCTCCACTGATTCTTCATCTGATCTTGATACAGAGGTCAGTATGATGTCAGAAGCCATTTGCTGATAACCATTGCTTGTGCCTAATAGGAAAAACTTGTCATTCTTATATTTATCGTCCTTCTCAGTCCTAAAACATATCTGCTTGCAATGCATTATGAGGAACGTGAATCATTCTTATGTACAATTTGTTGCATTCTTTGAGATGTGTTGGTAATCATAAAGATGGTTTTTCTTACCTCTTTATTTGAACTTTCTTTCTCTGTTTTAGTTTGTTTAGTTTCTTTCTGATTGGAACTTTGGTGCGGGGACTGGAGACCTTCTTTWAGATAAATCATTTCTKGTTCGGAATGCCAACGAATAATATCCTTTTTTACTTTGGGAAAGCATTAGAAGTCATTGATGGAGATGATAACAGATCAGTTACCTGATCTTCCGGGAGAGTAATTATTCAACTAGAGCAATTCTGGGTTTACTAAAATGCCGGTGCGGATGTATTCGAGTCCCATTAATGGTCTAGAATTTCTTTTTTGACTGCAAGAACCATCATTCTGCACTGGGTTCTTACTGTAGTGACAGAGACCAATGTGGGCCCTTTCGTCTTTTCTCTTTTGGTGATTGATGATACATTAATAATGGAGCTAACGGGAAACATTTCTCTGTAAAAGTTGGCATCTGCACTTTGTGCATGTAATGTAACCTATTAATTTTGTTTTCTTTGTCAGGCTGGGTCATGCTTATTAAAAGTTGAAAGGTAAAATAGCAAGTCTTCAATATTTTCACATGTCTTTCAATGATGGTGTTTTGAGTCTTTGATTCTGTACTTTCCAGTTCATTCGCTTCTTCATGGGTTCCCAAGTATTGGCTTGCTTTCTTCCCGTCATTTTTCTTTTATCTTTTTTCTCATTCTAATAAGAATTGGAAGCCTCCAGAAAGTAGACAACTATTTGATCTTGGGTATGCTTTTGACAGTCACAATGCTATTCTTGAGCGTGTACCCAGCAAGCGGAGTTCTGGGTGTGCACGCCTTTCAAATGTAAACTTGCTTTGGTTTGTCATCGCAGTCAAACGACCAATTAATAAAACACTCAAATCTTGAGATCAACTAGAATTGTTGCTGCCTCTGGTCCTTTTATACACTCTTTGGAGGATGCCTCCAACGTAGTTAAAGWAAGTCAAATGAAGTTAGAAAAACCCGATTTTTTAATGTAGTATAATATAATAACATAGGGATGAAATATCCTTTCTAGTCCCTTCTCTCCTTTTATGTGTGATCTCCCCCATCTGGCAGTCTGCAGACAGACGATGAGGCATATATTGCAAAAATATTGCAATCTAATAAGGATCTGAAAGGCCTGTTAGATGAACCTTTTATTTGGTAGATATGGTATTGCACACAGATTGCGATCAGAAAGGCCTGGCAGAAATAGGCAACCTTCTATTTGGTTAATTGAGGGAATTAAGACTTCAAGGTTGCTCTTGAATTTGACAATGATAATGATGGCAAGTTACCAACTTAAACATCAATTGTACTCAGAATAAAAGCTTCAGATTATGCATACATCTTCTAAAATATGGACTGCAGTCTCATGCTTATAGTTTGATAGTTAAGGAGGAAGATGTAAGTACCGAGATTTGTATAAGAGTTTTAAGATGCAAATATGATTGTTGAGAATTGGTAGTATATTGCTATCCTTGGGAAACTGATGACTTGTTTATTTTGCCAATCCTCCTTTCTTTCAGTCAACTGGATCGTTCTTCCATGACAAGAGCATTACTCTTGGGAGCCTCATTGGTTTCTCTAGCATTCTAGAGCTCTCACGAAGACCTACACGAGGCAGAGTTACAGAGCCTACAATAAGAGAGAAGAAGGGTTACAAATCAAGAACCTGGTTGTTCTCACTATGCTCAAAGCTCAGCACTGATGCTGTGAGCATGAACAACACCCCATCTCTTGGTCACTTTCTTCAAGCCGAAAGGCAAGCTGCCAACATTTGCAGAAGGAACCAGAGTCCCAGCATTTATGGGCCTGATGATTTCTCTCATGCTTTTCCTGCTTCAGATCCCAATTCATTATTTATTGAAGGCCAAGTAGCTCCTCCTCAGTCAAGTTCTTCCTCAGGTCAGGATGGTGAAAGAGGCCTAAAAGCAGGTTTAGTCGAGGATAATGGTTATGGCACTCCACTGCTTTTCTCGTGTCTCTGTGCAAAACTTACTGAGTAAATGATTACGCTGTTCTCTTTCAAATGTTCAATCTTTCTTCCCTCTCATAGATTGTTAATAAGGTGAACTTTCACTCGTTAAGAGAGGAAGTGTTCTATTGGAGATGTGTCTTAGATAGTTGTTAAGTGACGGTGAGAGCCTATTTTCTGTCCCAGAACAAGAAGCGTTGAGTTCGGTAATCTGCTATCAAGCCTGTGCTCATATATCATCGTTTAATTGATCTTCCGAAGGCCGGGTCTTTCCCTACTCTCCCTCATCCGGCCGCTTTCCAGGACCCAATTAAGGGTGTTTCTCTGGAAACAAAACCCCACATACTTATTCTTGGCTTTTGATTTGATTAATAAAGTCACTCTTAATTTTAGTTTGGTCTTCCCTTTTTTCCTTCTTGTTCTTTTGTTGTCATTCTAAAACAATTGTAGTTATGGGTTCTGTTTCCTTCTTTTTCCTTTTTTTTTTCTTTTGATCATTCTGGCATAATTGAGACTTGACATACAACTTCTGAGAATTATGCAAATTCAACATGACTCGCATATTGTCTGGGAAGAAATGACTTTGCCATCCACTTTCAGTTTCAAAATCTTCGGCTGAATATGACTCGTAGTATTTCAGTTTCCACTTTGCCATGACCTCAATCGCATGCAATGGTARGGCTTTCACTGAACCAGCTCAGGGCTAAGTACACTTATTGTTCGCAATATATTTGGTCCTTCTCAGGCTTCAGGTATATAAGTATAGTCTCTTTACTGGATTAAGCCAAAATTCTCGTCGTGTTTTGCTCCATTGCACTAATTATCATCAGGGACTAGTATTTCTTGTGCATCTCAGATGGGTTTAGCTTCCGGAGGCGAATGGCCCAAGCATGCATCTGTCTGTCCATATCACAGCTTATAAAACCTGTCATGGCAATCAGCAGTAAACTTTGCAGAACTCGGTCCTCCTATTTTGCCAAATGAGCCCAAGGATGAGATACTCTTGAAGCTGCTGCTACCTTCATTTAAGTTGACAGACTTTATTGAGCATCTTGGTTGCGATGGACTGAATTCCAACTCCATGTCATTGTTGGTATTGATCTTGACAACAACCAGCTGAGTAATACTGCTCCGGCAAAATGGACAAACTGGYGCCTTCAAATTGTTGGTTGAAGAACTTGGTTTATTGTAGCAACACAAGGCTAGGGTACAACGGGCACACATCTGGTGACCACATTGTTGAACTTCAATGGTACAGGTCTGCTCGAAGCAAATACAGCATAGACCAACATCGCTAGCCTGGAGACACAATTTTTGCATGGAATATTAATACTATGACATCATTCAGTTCTGGCAAAAGGGAGGSGCAAGCAATTCGGTGGTGCTATTAGTGTGCCCTTTAAATGTTCTTTTAAACAGTATGCAATAGGCAAGAAAGGCATAATATCCTAATTTACATTCACAATCACTTTAAAGAAAAATCACACTCCCCAAATTTTAATCTCACCATTTTTTTTTTCCAAACTTCTACAGAAGCTCCTTCTTCTGGTGCACAATTATCCATATGCAATCTCCAGCAAGTAGAATGACAAGATTTACCTTCCACCTTCTAGGCCATTAATTCAGCTACAGTTTGAAGTAGAAATTCAGAACTTTTTAGTAGGGTTAAATTACCTCAAGATYGATATCAATTGCCTCAGCATCACTAAGGGGCAAATTTGAATAGGCTGCCTCCTTCAAGATTAACTTTTCCCTCTCTTTATTGGCCTCAAGAAGTGCATCCTCCAGCAAGGCCTTCGCATCAGGATTAAGCTCACTGATGAACTTCAAGGGTGCTGGCCAAGTCAAAGGTTCAGGAGCTGAAGGATCTAGTAATGCAGCACATGCTTTGTGCTTGTACTTTAACGCGACCGTATAAGGTATCCTCCTAGACCCTCACCTCAAAATGTTAGTTCAGTAATTGAGGGCTCTGCTGATAAATATGATAAAATCTCATTCATGAACAAAAGCACTAAAGAAAAGGAATTTATTAAAGTAACAACTCTGTCAATAAAATGCTAAAGAAACAAAGGAACCATTACCACTATATTCAGAGGGAAAATTTGTTTCCTGACTGTTACATTCCTTGTAGTCTATTGCCCCTCACTATAACTATACAAGATGGAAAAGAACATGTATCAAGAGTTACACTCACCCTATAGTCTAAATACTCACATCCTAGCTGTTCACCTCCATTTTCAACTTTTACTTTCCTGCCTTCTGAATTTCAAGCTAAAGTTTGATCTTTATGTCCTAGCATTAATGACAAAAGGAGCTTTAACCAAGAGTCTCAAATTCCAGTAGTCTCCAGTTTTGGTCTTGATTTTCAGCCAAGTTGATCAATTCTTTTACTCTTTTGTATGTTGAGGGCATTGAAGACTCAGTAAATAAAACTTACCTTACAAATTTAGTATGAATTGAAAACATCCCTATTCCTAGTGTTAGATGAATTAATTGCATATGAAAGCACGAAATGCAAAAAATGAAAAGAAGTTCCAAAAAGCTCACCCAGAGGAATCTCTCTGAAGCCGATCTGCACCCCAAGCAAGCAGTTCCCGCACACAATCAAGAGAACCTCCACGTGCTGCTAGATGAAGCGGTGAACTCCCAGGGCAGCTGCAAAAGGAAATTATCTGTGTGACCATTATGTTACAAGCCCAAAACAAGARTAAAGAACTCAACTATACCTATATCCACCAGTAGAGGCACACACAAGAGCGCCACTGCCTAATAAAATGCGCACACACTCTGCCTGTCTTTGACGGGCTGCTAAATGCAATGGAGTGGCACCACTTCCATCCCTTATATTCACAAATCTCGCAAATCCCCTACATACAGTTCAAATTAAAGAATATTAGTACTTTTTTTTTTTTTTTCCAATTTCATAAGATAAAACAAAGGTAACTACACGAAAAGGAAAMAATGATAGAGTCACCAGGAATGTGCAACCGGGGAGGAATTTGCAGCAGAAAGAATCAATTGCAGGCATTCTGAATGGCCATAGTAAGCAGCATGATGCAAGCAAGTTCTTCCATTCAGGGAATCGAACATCAAAACCTAATGAAAAATTCCAGAGATCAACTGACATGAGAATTGAGAGTAACATGTATATGTTTAGGTCATTTAGCACGATTTATTATTTACAAAGTAGTATACAAACGAAAGGATATAAAAATAAGGAACTCTAATTTAAACTATGCAATGATCATACGTTGGCTCCTGCCTGAATTAGGCTTTCCCCGCATAAAAGCTTTCCGTGCATAGCAGCTAACATCAATGGGGTCTATACCAATCAGAAACCAAGGGAATCAATGCAAAGGAAGTATCCTGTTGCACTGAAATGCTAAAAAAAAGCTGCAAAAACATAAAGGCAAATTCTCTGAAACCAGTAAAGATAAATCATATCCTACTTGTTTGTGCCGGTTCAGTATATCCGGGTTGAGAGAACGTTCCAATAGCATGGAAAGTACCTAAAACAAAACAATGTTAACCAATCGCCTAATAAACAACCAATCCGTATACTGAAATCAAGTAAAAGCCCACCTCGATCTGGCCATTGGCGGCTGCCACATGCAGTGTGGAGAGCTTTCCATGAGCAGTAGTCAGTCCCAGCACAGATGGGTCTTCATCAAGCATTGCCTCAACTGTTTCCAGCTCCCCATTTTGGACAGCACTGAAAAACCCATGTTCAATGGGTTCTCTGCAACTCAGTCCTTGACCCATGACCTACTTCTTTTTGCACCGGCATTTAGCAAAGCCTTCAAGATTATGCTCCACGCGCCACCCACCGGGGAGGCGGAGGAGGTAGGGGGGCTAGAAGACGGACGAGGTCTGAGCCCACAGGGGCCTGAGGGAGTGCAAGGGAGTGCAGAGTGGTAAATTGCAATCTAAAAAAGTAGTGAAATGACCTCGGTGTCTGAACCTGCCCGCTGATATAGGGCAATTCATGCCTTAATGCTTGGCAGACATTCGGGCAAACGGTCAGATTTACCACCACTAGATTTTTGGACTGGGTACGGGGAAAAGCAGAAAAAGACCATTCGTCAAAAATCAAAAAGAGAAATTTCTTTGAATTTTTGTCAAGAAATAGTAGTAAAAGATTAATAATAGGTCTAATTCAAGGACTTCTGTCTTAATTAACATTGAGACTTAAGAATATCTCATAATTCTGAGTTACTACACATGCCAATTAAGTAACATTTTACTATTAATACAAAATATTACTTTGACTTAATCGTCTATCTATTTATTTAACGATAATTTTAAATTACTAGATACAATTTAACAATTTTAAATTAATTACGAAAACACGAGCACTTATGATATTGAAAATGAAAATGTAAGAGAAGTACAAGAAATAAGCGAACTCTTTGTTAATACTTCCTTTATTTTTTATAATATATCACAATAGAATTTTTTTATTTTTTAAAATATATTACATTCGACCTATCAAGACACCTTTAAATATATTCTTTCATATTTATTCTTATTTAATTTTCAAACAAATTCATAAGTTAAAATCTTTTATTTAATACAATTATTTCTCTTCTTTTCCAATGTGACGTATAGGTCACTTTAAGAATAATCTTAGACTAATTTATTATCTTCTTGATCTATTTAGTTTATCCTATTGTGATATATTTTAAAAAATAGAAATAATATATAATAACAAGTCATATATAAGATCAACTGTTAAGTTTTTTTTTTTTCTAAAGATTAATTGTTCTGAAAAATATATTTAAGAATAAGAGTATCTCCACTGCTCAATGTTAACATCATAAAATGACTGTCATGTCATCATAATGTGTTATGTCTAGTTCTAAAGATTCTGTATCTATATAATTTGTATCTAACATGCTGACTTTTCCATTAAAAATAACTATTAATTTTAAAAGTTATTTTTATATTATTTGTAAATTATTTTTGAGTTTAAAGACTATTGTTATTATGTTATTTATAAAATAAATAAATAACATGTAGACGAGATCAAAGGTCTAGAAAGTATACATTTGAGTTAATTTATGAGTTTTACTTTTCTTTCCTTTGACATTAACTTGACGTGAATTGACATGCTATATTTACTATCATTTATTAAAAATTATTCAATATTAACACCTTAATATTGAAAATATTGTAAATATTCACTTTTTAGATTCCAAAGAAAGGAAGTAACGGGCTACATCGGCCGTTTGGGTCTTTTACCGACGTTAGTCTGAAAATGTTGTTCTTGGGCTGAGCTTAAAAGGCCCAACTCAGCTTAAAAGGATGGCCGACAAATTTCATTCMCACCTGAATGTAGATATGACAACGGAATGGGCTAAGGAAATCCATTTGGGTTCCTTGTTGAAGCATGACTAACCTCCTCATCCTGTTGTAAACTTTTTTAAGTCATACTAATCCGTTTAAGACAAAGCCCACCATTTATAACGGCCACCATATTGACCCGTTTGTTCGAGAAAGAAGCATATGTCTTTGTAAAGACCTAGATTGGAGTAGCCAGACAGTTTAAGAATGGAGTCAAAAATTTATTTTTTGAGAAGAAGGGAGTAAATGAAAATATATTAAAGGAGCGAAATGATATTTTTATCACTCAAAAGGATCCTCATAGGTTAATGGGTTCAAGTACTTTTATTCATTTCGTATCTCGAGAAGTRAGCTCTATTGTAGAATCKCGCATCAAGAACCGCCAAATTGAGTGTAGTGAAAGATTCGAATCTTTGACTTTAGAGCCGAACTTGAGCTCCAATATCACTTTGTCATCCAAAAAAAATCTTAAATTAATGGATGCAAATATTCCTTCTATGACACAAATTTTTATTTTTAAAAAATATTAATTATATGCAAAATTTTAAACCCGCCACCCGTAGCTCCTTTCTTGGATATATTCCAATGTTAGATTGATTGATTAATTAATGTAGATGTGGCTGTCTATGGATGTCTCCGTCTGAGCACAGGTGATGATATGCAAAGAAGAACAACTCAACCCCAAAGCTTTTTAGTAGTTATGTTGTGGACGTTTCCTAATTAGTCGAATAGTAGGAAGACCCRATAGAACACAGTCGAAGTCCCACCACGGCTATGGCTATACAGATACAGATACATATACACAATTCTTCCAATATGCTTCACTTAATTCCGAAGGAATCGAACGCATCATTTTTCATAAAGGCAAGTAACTAATCAGATTATTGCTTCACGTTGTTTTCATATTCAGACAGAGACCTTTTCTGCTGCCTGCTGCCTACTGTCAACTCCATTTCTTGGCTCTCATGATCTTTCCGATRCTAGATTAGTTGGTAAAGTTTTTCTTCAGATTATCCTCGTAAAATTTAACTCGGAACTTTACAAGCAATGGTTGAACTCGATTTCTCATCTTTATTCCTTATAATATCATAAATTATGTTAATCAACCGAGAATAGGTCTTTTATATTAACCCTTGGTGAAGTTGAAAATCAACTCGAGTATACAAGGACTTCATGAGAGATACCTATATGTCTTAGCAGAAGGGGAAATGAAGGTGCCTTTTTGCTTTCACCCTAAGGTAAAGTACGTAACTAGGATATATATTATGATATATAGTACTAAAGCCAGTCGATATTTCTGGTCTAAGTGGAAATCGCCATCAATCCGAAAAGTTTACGTGCCGCTTTATATAATAATAGTGATGTGGAATCAGGTGTTCGGCTAATCAATTTCAGCTTCAGAGGCTCCTCCTCGTGCATGCTTTGAATTAAGGCTTGATTGCTATATCTGAAATTCCACTAATACATCAAATAGTATATTGTATTACACTTCTTATTTAGTATGCTTTTTATACCTTTTTCATATTATTACATATTTGATATATAATTTATCTATTCATCAACATTAATATCGAGATTCTAACTAAGCATCGACTAAGCTTCAAGAGATTAAAATTATCGAATTTGATTAATATGTATTAGTAGTAGTACAAAACTTCCCCCTTTTTTGAGTAATTTACGACAATTCATAATATATATAGTATATGATTATAAATGCATTTCATGGTACGTGAATTCTCATATATGTTTTTGTTTCCCCCCCAAAAAATATCCATAGGTGGCCTTGACCTTGTAGTTTTCTTTTCCCTTTTTCTTTTCTTGGTGACGGAGAGAGGGGTAGAGGAAAAAAATAATGAAAACACGTGCTTCAAGTTGGGTTCTTAATTTTTAAATCCGCGGAAAAAAATGACAAATTATAATGGGGAATACGTAAATAAAGAAGCGCTTGTCGCAAGCATCATTCCCATGCAAATGTTAATGGAAAGCGCACTAGGAATCAAATAGAGGTCAATGTCGGATGCGAAATGATATCATTTGAATTTCTTAAGGAATTTAAGTCTATGATCAATCAGAGAAAAACAAAAACGACCTCCGATTTGCTTTGCTTGCATGAAGAGCACCACTGCCCACTTTCGAAAAGCTATCCACACATTTACTCTAACTTATATATATATATAAGGAAGTATATGAATTAAATACTTAACTAATAATCATATAATATTTTTATTATTATTCAAGTTGAGACTCTTAAATAATGATGTTTTTCTTTTTTCGATAAGTAAAGTAATGTTACATATTTATGCATTTAGAATTGTCGAACTAGTAACATTTAACAAATCATTGAATGAGAAAGATTATAGAGGTACGTCGGGAGAGACTGAGACTAGCTAAATCTTGATGYTTGGGTGCTTTTCTATTCACTAGTAATAGGATGGGTGGTTGTGTGCATGATCTATATGGTTGCCAGGCTCAGCTGGGTGATGATAGGAGACGGAAAGACTGGGACAGGCGGGCAAGACCACTTGGAAATGCAGATCCGAGATGGTGAAGGAATCAGATTCTGGGACATGTGTGCAAGTGATGGTGATTTTAGAGAGAGCACGAGGCAGAACGTGAAGAAGACTGCGACCAACTTGGAATCCGAGTCTTAAACCATGGTATATAGTACTACTACTTTCTTAACTTTACTACTGGATCATCCATATATATATATATATATATATATGTATGTATGTATGTATATACATATCATTATTACACGACATTCTGAGCGCATAATATTATGTATCTGTCCCAAGAACGTTAGAAAAGCAAAAGCTGCTGCTTCTGCAAATTAAGAGTAGTGAACTTTTTTCACTTCAACCTCATATTGTGGGCTTCATGAACGAATAGAATTATTACCAGTAGTAGCATGGCATGCAGTAGATTTGGCTTGGATTTCTGAGCCATTGGTCTCTCTCCCTTCCCCTTGCATATACATAGTGTGTGTATTTGCTATATATATGTTATCGAACACGACAATCTAGGGATCAGTAAAGGAGCTCCAGTATGAGGAGTCCTTTGATTACTCATAAGTGAAGGAGGAAATGAAGACAAGCGACCGACCATTAATCAAATACGTGATGATTTGCATGACTTTTGCCCGCATGAAATTTCTCTATCTGTCTACTCCATGAAGGAGAAGGGGAAATATATAGGGATTATTGCAATTACTTTGACTGGGTTTCCTTGTATGATTCAGAGTAACTTTATTCTTTGTTGGGTAACCAGTCTTGGTTCTTGAAAAAGCATGTATCAGAGATTCTCTTCCTTCGGTCTCACGATTTCCATTTTGAAGTAAATAAAGTATACCCCCACAGGTAGTAGTGAGGCCATGCCTCTCACTACTTCGAAAACACAACGCCTCCAATTCCAAACCAAAAATTTCCCCATTCCCTCAGCGAAATGGGATGTACAGGAAATTGTTTCATTTCCTTCTCTGACTTTTCATGAGCTAAAGATGGATCCACATTGAACTGAGGAGATGTGTACACTTGGAAGTGAAAGTTTTTCCCTCAGCTAAATTTAAACCTTAACTAGTGTTCATTCTGTGCGTTATGTACCACAACATTGGAACAGGAGATCTAATTCTGATCCCGGAATCCGTATATGGGGATATATAAACGATAACAATGATTGGTTTAGTTACTGAGAACAGATCAATCACATCAAAAAAAGACGAGAATTTCTCCCCCGAACAACAAGATCACGAGAACATTCTCAAGAAAGAAAGAGGTTCGAACATTCTCGTCACATTGTTCGCAGCATTGTTCTGTCATTGCGTAGAAAACGAGAAAGACCATCTCAAAGAAGAAAGCGATGGTCACATGCTGAAATTGGATACCAACGAATGCCCAAAACAATTTAAAAAGAAAAAATTCAAGATTTTCTCGGCACAACGGTTCAAAGTACAGTAGAAAAGGGCAATTGCAGCAGACGAATAGATCTTTGCAGTTTGAAGTAGTAAATCTATGCATATGCAGCAGATGCTGGAGATGTCTGGATCAGACCATATTTGTGTTGGACCAAACACAAAAGACCTTGGTGTCAGAAGCATGAACTTACGAATGAGAATCAAATTAAGAACCACGAAGCCCACTCAGTTCAAGAGAATCTGCTCCTATCTAGGAAAGACACACATAGTCACATAGTGAGAGTACATATTCATTGACACGCGACTTTAAATCGCGTGCAAGAATTCAAAACTGAATCATCTCATATTGTTCGATCATCTTCTTTGTCTCTGATCTATGCATTGCTTACTGCTGCATTCTTTTCTTTACGTGATTCTTGCGGAACAGAAATCGAGAATTCTCAAGAAACATTGGATTCTGGGGCACATCATACATGGAACTTGGTGTTTTAGAAGGTACAATTTTGTATGAAATTGAGTGGGCATTCTATCGTCTTTTAAGACTCTTGTCCAATCTCAATTGTTTCCACCCACTCCACGTCACGTATAATCTTGTTTCTTTAGGATATTGGAGTTCTGTTCTTGGTCGTGGTCTTGGTCTCCTTCAAGCTACAAACTATTATATTGGAATCATTACACTATGGCCACAGACACATTCCCTGTCTCTTTTAAAGAATTGCATGGATTGGGGTACAAAGAAGTTTCTTGGGGAAGTAGAGAAAACGAGTTTTTCAAGGTAGATTTCCTGAAAATTTTCAGGGAAGTAGCAAAAGTGAATAGTTTGGATTATTCAAAATGAAYGATTTCAAGTTTGAACCTTACTCCTATGTAATCATCCTTCACATATATATAACATGCGGACATGGATGTCAGATATAGATTTACTGTGATTTCCCTCACAGACTAGTTTATATATTACAGGGATGCAAGTTTAAGCCTCGATCAGTCTCTTGACCCAATCTCTTCTTTCTTTCTTTCCTTTATAATTAACAAGTTGGAAAACTGGATTAGATCCGGGAGATGAGCAAATGGCCTCTGATTCTCTAGTGCCTCTAGATTAGGGCATGGCAGAGAAGTTCTTTTCTAGAATGTTTTCTCTTTGCACATTTGATCTCTGTGAAGCTAATATTTTCACGTTAGAATAATTCAAATAGTTCTAAGAACGACTGATTTCACAAAGGAATCCATTTAATATTCAAAAACGTCTTATATGATTTAACTTCAYTTTGCTAATTACACCATCTAAGGAAGATTGCCTTTTATCTGAGTGGCATTGAATATGCTAGAGTGCTTCCATGTGGAAGAGGTAACTCTTGAGTTTGCTTGTGCACAGATGATATAAAAAGCTAAAAGACACCTATAATATATATATAGCTAGCCTCTCAGAGTGGAAATCTTGACTGCAGATAGTCTGCCTTCATGAATTTATAAACTCGGGTATTTTTCCTCTTTCTCTCTTTTCCTCGCTTTCTTAATCCAGACTGAATCTATAACTTCTCAAACCAAATACGCAAACTTGGTGATGAAAGTTTCAGTTGCCACAAAATTCTAAGATAAACTTTCTAGGAGCCAAAATCTGAGAATGTAACCTGTTGCCTTTCGAAGGGAATTTAAAGCTACAATTGAATTATGAACTCAGTGATTGTTGTAGGACTTGGTGCATGGCAAGTAATGGGTAGTGGTACTGAATTGCCACATTAGTGCAACACATCTTAACCTAGTAAATAAATATAAGGTTTAAACCAGTGTTCCATCATTTTGATATATACTAAATGCATCTCATACAATAGGACTAGGAGACCATATAAATTGGCTCGGTGAAAAGATTGTTGCGTTTTGTCAGCAAACATGATTCAGTACAACGCATCTAAACACTAAATGTAATTGTGCGTTAGCTAATTATGCATGTCAAGGGGAAGTACCAGACAATGTTAATCAAATTGCCGTTTCAACTAGTTCAGAAATTAAACCTTCAAAGTCTAACATAGAGCTACAAGAGTTCCGAAGCTCGTCGGCTCTAATTTTTGTCAAATGTTACATAACAAAGCCACAAATTGGAAGCAAAGCAGAAACAAGAACCTACATCTCTAGGGTTTCTATCGGTCTAAGAAAAGCAAAGACTTTGTACTTCTCGATTTTTGGAGTCTAACCTGGGATTTCAATTGTCTTGCTACATGAGAAACCTTTACTGTTGAAATTCTAACCTTCATTCCGGGACTCTGCCGGCAGGTAACCTCAATATAGATAGAGAGAGAGGATTCTATAGGGGATTACTGGTAGAAGAAGAACCAAAACTAGAAAGATCTGTCCAAGCCGCACCACTCCATTGATCATTGCTTGGAATTCCCATGAGCTGCCTAGACAAATTCAGCTCTTGTTGATGGTCTTCCATCTTAATTGAGGCCAGCTGGGTAAGCATTGACGATGAGAGTTTAGGTCTCACCTGACTTGTTTCACCAGCAAAACCCGACGGCTCAGCACTTCCTTGAAATTGGTATAGCGAAGAAGAATCCAAGCCTCCCAAGAAAGGGAATTGTTGCGGTTGCTGCAACCGCCACTGCTGATCAATGCCACCACTTGACAAGAGTGAAGCCACCCCACCACCAAGACCAACACTGCTTCCTAGAAAATCTGTTCCTAAGTGAAAATTCATCTCGTTTGTCCCCACAGCAGGAGCTGAAATTCCACTGTAATTTAAGCTAATATCACCAGCAGTGTAGTGGTCAGTGAATTGGCTCAACGGAGACAAAAAGCGCAGTGGTGGAATTTGAGGTGTTAGGCCCAATATATTAGCCGTTCCAGTACTAGTAGTGGAAACAGTGCTTGTGGAACTAGAATTAGTCTGGCGATCGCTGCTGACAGGAGACTTCGAGCTACTTGATTTGTTTCTCTTGTTCCTCCTGCATCCACCTCCAACTGGAACGTTTCTTAGAGCGCCTCCCCTCGTCCAGTACCTTCTGCAAGTCTTGCAAAAATGTCTAGGCTGTGAGAGACTGTAATTGTTGAAGTAGCAGAACTTGGTGTTAGTAGATTCACAGCGGGGACATTTTAAGGCAGTCTCCGGCAAGGGTACGTTAGCTAATCGGGCTCGTTCAGCCATCGAGCCTGGCCTAATTGAACCCAACCCAGCACCCACATGAGGCTGCGTAGGTGGAGCTGGAGGCGGCAGTTGCTGCTGTGATGAGGTAAGCTGATGAGGGTTTGCACCAGTGCTTCCAATTTGATGATTTGGTTGCTGCAAAAAAACCAAAAGAAAAGCAGAAAATGAAATATGATCTGGTATATTCAAGAAAGATGTTCAAAACAAATAAAAGGTGATAGAAGGAATATTTATCTTTTGAATTCTGCTTTTTGCAAAGAAGCCATGGTAGCATAAATTGAAGAAAACCCATACCTGTTGCCAGTTGGCCGGATCAAGATAAGCTGGAACCGAAGAAAAAACCATACTTGTTGATGATCTTTCTCTTTTGTAAAGGTTGATGTGTTTTTGTAGCTCTAGTGGAGATTCACATCAACTTGAGGGTTTGCGAGGAAAGAGAGAGAGAGAGAGAGAGAGAGAGAGAGATAAAGGGAAGGAATGAGAATAATGAGCTAAAAATAAAGGATTGGGCTTTATGTGGGTATATTTATRCACACACATTTAGTATTATATTATAAGTGAGTCCTCGTTTGTTCTCACTCTGTCTAATTTTGTTTTATTGCTTTTTAGGGTTTCGAGAGGGAGATGTTTTCTTCCTTAACCTTTAAGCTTCTCTTTTGTTCTTCTTGGGGAGATGCATAACTGCAGATTAGTGAGTTATTCTCTGCATGGGAAAAGCAATGATTGTACATTTGATTGAACCCCCTCCTTCGCCCTTTTGGCCTTAACCCCACCCCTACTCCAGGGAGGATTGGGTAGGGAGGAAGGAAAGTCGTCTCTTCCATAGCGATTAAGCAAACTAAGTTAATCCTAGCTAACTGGTACTATTATGATAGTCTTTTTATTAATGCAAATTAGAACATTTCAAGGAGGAAAAGGTATGAGATTTGTGTGCCTTAATTCGCCCTTTCCATTGTGACAATATCAGCCTTGTCCCCCGACCTGCTTCAAGCTTTCTCTTCCCTTTGCATGGAAATGGAAAAGACATAATGTACCTACTTACCTACCTAGCCATATGTTAAGATATTTAGGTTGGCTCGGCCTTTGAATCTTCCTATTATACTAATTAGAATTTGATATATATATATTTTACCTTTTAAAGYAGATGAAAATAGATGTTAGAGGAGATTAATTATATATATACATCGTTTTTTGATTGATGAATAGAAATGCGTAACAAGGAGTGTATTAAAAGATAGCCAATGAATATAGTAAAAGATCCTCAGTCACTTGTTTCCTTTGCATCTTAATTTTTTTATTTTCAAGGACTATTTTCAAATTTACTAAAAATACGTTTTACTTATCATTTTGAAAACTGTTTTTGGAAATCAGAAACTAAAAAATATGTTATGTTTAGGTTTTGAACAAAACTGGTTTGATTATTTTAATAAGTTTGGCTATGAATTAAATTATGTAAGTACTATTAGTAAATATCAGTAAATATTTAAAGTCAAATTAAACACAAAACCAAGTATCACGTAAGTAATTAGAAGTTTTTTATTTTTTAATAATTATTAAAGAGAAAGAAACATGAAAATATTTCCTACATGTTGATTGTTGGAGAACRTTTTGCTTAAAAACTCTAAGCGACATCTTGATTGTTTTTAGCTTTCAATAATATTTTTTATTTTTTTAAAAAATACATTTTTCAAAAAATGAAAAGGAACACGTTTCACTATTTAAAAAATTAAAAATGTAAAACAATTCGAAAATAGCAAAGAGATGAGAGAGTAAAGTTTAGTTAGTATTCGATTTATGTTAAATTTGATTAGAATTTGGGTAGACTCGTCCTTTTGTCTTTCTTTATTTAATTATACATGTTAGTACTTTGTATGGGATTAAATTATACCATTTTTGAGTATAATTCTACCTCTCTTTTCTCTTTTCTCTTTTCTCTTATCTTCTCTTGTGTTCAGTTTCTTTAGATTATTTCCCACCATAATCCACATGTATGTATGTACATTGTTTTAGGGTTGTTCACTTGATTATTTATGAAAGAATTAGAAATATACTAGACATTACTAAGTTAGGTTAGGAGTAATTTAAATAAAATAAGCAGACTATATTTGTGAAGTTCTTCACATTTTGACCATAAATGAATTAGTAAAACAAAGGTACTGCAATGATTAAAGATAAAAATATAGAAATATGAGTGGTAAAAGAGAAAACATGTAGGACCATTTCATAACTTTTAATTCTTAGACATTTAACATAATGAATTAATAAATCAAGTCCCGTGTGGGATCTCAAAATATTACTACATTAATAACATCTGGGACAAGTCAAAACAAAGAAAGGAAAAGATATTTGTGTTCATTACCCGGTGAGTGCTTTTGAGCTGTGCAGACCCAGCAATAAGCACTGGCGATGGCTGATGGCAAGCTACAACTGCAAGTCCAGCTTACGTCATTTGGTCAAAAAGGTGCAAGCAAGTTTAAGCTTAGGGAGTGACAAGATGGTAATGGTGTTTGAGGCTAAAGGAATGGCCACGATACGAAAATTTGATATTTCAAATAATATATGTACGATGATAAGGAAAAATTATGTATGTCTTGTATGTTTTAATAGCAGATACTGAGAGTCTTACGCCAATGTTCTTATATCTCTTAATAGCAGATACAGAGAGTCTTACGCCAATGTTCTTTAAAAAGAAACATCCCCAGACTTCCTCCATTCCGTGAGTCGATGAGCGCCTACCCAGATGAGGACTGGACCACTTGCGTATTTTCACTCTCAAGAAGCTGTAAATGGCGAATCAATCTAAGAATGTGCGCATCATCGTGCACGGCAAAAGGTGTGCTGCAACCACAAGTTGGAGTTAAACATCAGTTAGTAGAGACAAGGACATCAATCTTCTTTGTTTCAGTCTACTATTCCCCTAGTATTCCAGAAACTGAACATTGAAAGACATCTATTGGTAWGATTAGACCCTATCRCACAACACAAGCATCAAGCATGTATTTGCCCTTATGGCTGATATTAAACATACTCCTTTATACTTCTCTAAGTGTCACAATTAMAAAAACGTATTAATTTCAAAGAGGATTAAATTGRCTATTATAAGCTAAAAGTCTTTCTAGATTAGAGAAAGAAACAAGGTGAATCATTTCAATTTGTGAAAAAAATGAAAAATAGTAATTAATATTACTAAATTAAGAAAAAATAAGTTACAAAATGAGGGGTAAAATTGAGACTCTTTATCTTTTATATTGATATGTGTAAAAAAAAAAAAWAAATATTGATGTTTGTGACACTTTTATAAGGGATGGAATACTTATTAGACATTATTAAAATTAACAGTCAATCTGATTAAAGTGCTGAAGAAATCCCCTAACCTGTTGAACTTGAATTGGACTAATTGCATGTCTTCGAAAATCTCAATCTCAACTTTAGCATGAGGTTTCGTCTAAAATAATATTCGTAATAGAGAATTTAAAAGAGAGTTAGATCCTGAAAATGTAATGTGATGCTATGAAAGGAGGGAGAGCAGAGATCTATAAACTTAGGCAAGTTGAGCAATTAAGCTAATGCAGTTTTAGAAAGTTTGAGCACCAATTTCATAGAAACAGCTTCTAATATGTTTTCTTAAAATCAGAATGAGAGAAGCTAGAAGCAATAGGTTCAGCCAAAATAAGATTTCAATAAGTAACTAAAAGTTTAAGAGAATGACAAAAGGACCGATCTGAATAAGTATAAATGGCAAAGCTAAACTTTTCGAGACTCTTCCAAATTTAAGTAACTCTATGTTCCGCAACATAAGCTTTTGAAGATCTGCAACCTTTTTTAAATGGAATAGGAATATTAAAACATGATCATAGATGCACAAGTAATTATTTTCTGCGACAAACAATTGCTTGAAATAGCGAGCAGATAAAATATGATCAGAGCAAATTTGCCCTTTTTAATGAGAACTTATTTGAGTTCCCAAGAGATCTTGCATAATCTTAAAAAGTTTAAAAAGAATACTCAAAGATCTAAGCTAGTAAAATGTATAATCTGTGAATCCCTCAAGTCGATTCTTGGGGGGGGGAAGGAGAAGAAAAAAAAAAGGAATCGAATTTTAGAAGGATCAACAGTTGAACGCTTTGCTGCAAGTATTCCACTTCTTTTCTTTAGAATTAAATATTTTATTACCGACTATTTTACTTTTCAGGTTCTAATGCATTTTGAAGGTTAATTATGAGGTCAAAAAACGAAAATAATCTTTGCCAGGAAATAGTTGTTAGACAAGAAAATTCAACWTTAGGATCCAATGGACACCCTGGCTTTTTGTTTGAACATCTCTTGATTTTTCCAATAGCGATTAGAGAAGAAAAAATAATGTTACTTGATCTTCTAAATCCTTAAGATAGGCACCCTTCTTTCCAATAGTAGATATTAGCTTAGAATGCAGCACCTGCAAGATAAACAATATCATCATTATCAGTTCAGACATTTAAAAGAAGTTCTTGTATGCAAGCAAACTGGTCCAAGATGAGAAYGTTTTGTTGAGGTAAAAAGAAACAAGATCCAATACTAAAGTCTAGGCAGTTGGATGATAATACAAGATATCTCCAGTTGAGAAACAAGTGTGTGGGGTGGGGGTGTGCTGGTGAAAGAGACAGGGAAATCGATCTCCCAAAGTAGTATATATATATGCACCAACCTTAATCTCTTCCACATCCTTTGCATTTCAGTTAAGAAGTCCTYCCCATTCAATTTCTTTTCCAACCTTTGTGATAATGTCAAGAGCCATAAGGATATTCAGAGAATCGTATACCCGTCTACATACATTCTTCACATCATTCTGAAAAATTACAAATGTTGCTCAATAATGAGATGGCAGAATRGAGGAATGGCATCAAAATGTAATCTAAGATTGAATGCTACCCCGTCCAAGCAAACTAATGAATTACTTTGTGCTGCTGCAAACTCTGCTACAATTTCGTCTGCCAACTGCAGTCATGAATCAAGCATCAGTTAAGACCCCAAGTGTTAAACAGAGTATAAATGGTTCTACCTTTCTGTCAGTGCAACATCCTTAATGAAAACGTAACATACACAATCCAGGAAAGCTCTACATCCATTAATCATAAACCGAGACTTAGTTTAATATGTATTTTGCCGACCTTTTCAAAGTTGTAACTGGATAAATTGTTAATGAAGACAGGAACCACATCAAAAGCAATCAAAGTCAGCTCGAGAGGCCCCTCTATACAAAGCAATAGTTATCAAGCATATTTAACTGAAACTAGATGAATTAAAATTTCCACATAGACCTGCTGCTAGCAAATGATGCCCCATTTGCAATCCATGTTGGTGGCCCTGAAGGTTCAAGGACCAATATTTTAGCTACTAAATGACCAATCACATTATACCAAGTAAATTTTGGAATATGATATCATTTTCAAAATACTATACCAAACAGTCCTGGAGAATTTCCTGGATGTTGTAGGCTATAGTTAATGGCACAGTTACCATTACAGAAGAAATCTTAAGKTGTCATAAATTGAGATGACAAAAAACCTAAGGGTACCCGAGTTCTAGCCTATCAAGAGCCTAGGATTCCTTTCCTTGAGAGGAAACCTGAAAGAAATAGACGAGTGGAGAGGAGGAATAAGTACCTCAGTATGTGTGGTTCTTCCCTTGCTTTCCACCTTCTTACAAACTGAAACCAAACAAAACTTAGCATGTTATTGGAAGCTATTAACATGTCATGCGATCAGATAAATGTAATGGAACTTTAGGAGCTCAAGGTCTAGAAACTTATTAATCTCTGTAGCAATCATAGCAACATGACAATGGTAAATTGGACCAGAATATAAACTGACCTCTAAGACWGTATGCACGGAACCCTCAAGCACTAATCTTGCAAAGCTTCTTCTCAGGCACAAGTTCTTTCCTGTGAAAKKGAAGAGTKTGAAACATCGTATCTTAAACTCTGACCATTTCTTAGAAGGACCAGACAACTTTGTAAGGCCGAAGTGTGCTCACCTATTCTGGACAGAAGGATTATGTTGCTTCATATTTTCATAAGTGAATGCAGTTGAACAGACGGCTGTTGATGGTCTTGGTTTAGACCCATTGGAAACATAACTGGTAATAAGAGCATGTAAGTACAAGCAAAAGGAATATGGAAATGGTCTTGTCTCTTGTTTTAGAACAGTATATGAATTTTACTACAGGCCAGAAAAAAAAGGGGGGGGGGGGGATTTGAAATAGCTCCTTCTACGAAAGTATATAAAATCTATTGATTCGGTTATAGAATATAAATAAAAATTCTGACTTCCCCATTTGTTTTAGAAAACCATATAAATAAAACTACTTAATGAGTTAAGCCATACTATCATAATAACAAGGAAGGTTAGCAAGGCTTTGAAAACATCAAATGAAGGAACGTGTGAGCAAAGTTCAAATTCCATGAGTTTCATATTCTTCGACTAGTTTACTGGCACATATTCGTCTCCAGAAGAAGAAAAGGAACTTACGAGTATGCTACAGATGGAAACGCAAGAAACAATCTTGCCAAAATGCACAATATCTAATCTTCAAAAACTGATATCCATGACACCTAATAACCAGAAAGGTTCTGTCGCAATCTTTTAAATAAATTTAAGCAACATGATTATTCTCCAATTATATCTCTCACTTTCAATATTTTATACACCAAAGACAGAACCTAACAGATCATTTGGATGGAGAGAAAATAAGAGATTTAGAAAGTTGAACATGAAAGTACTTAACATCTTCACGATACTCAAAATCCACTCTTAAGACCTGATCGTTCTGTCTGTCTCCAACTGTTCTTTCCCGCTTCATATTTTGGTCAAGTTAACAATTCGGAAAAAATTGCASTAAACAAATTAAAATTTGATGCAGCTAAGTAATGGTGAAAACATAACAGATCTAGTGCATGATCTAACAAAGTATTCTTCAAACAAAACCCTAAAATTGTTGATGAAGTTCATGGCGCGTAGTTGTAAAAATTTTAAAAATAAAAAAATAAAACCCAAACTACAATTGTAAATGTGGAAGAAGTATGCGGAGAGATCCTGTAACCTGAATATCACTGACAGGTAGAGAGATAGGATTTGAAGGTATCGAGTATGAGAGATCAGCGATCAGAGGCAAAGAGATGAGTCCGAGGAAGCGACCTGTTTTCGTCTTCCCGCTATATCCGATCTGTAAAACTGGCGCCAAAGTTTGACCCCTTTGGATTATGTGCTCTATATCGCACCAGGCCCATATCTAAACAAGAAATGACTTATACCCATTTCCCCTACAGAAGTAGACTTTCATCTTTGGGCTTCGAAACTGGACCTGTTCATGGGCCTATGTCTTTTCTTCRAAAGGTGAATCGGTAGCCTACACCACCCCTATAGGGCCTAACKAACCTGACCGCCCTCTGCGCTTGACAGGTATCTGAACTCCGAAGGTTACAGCAAGGGTAAGCTCTTCAAACCATTCCTTGTGGCTGAACCACATGGTACATGCCCTTGGGGGCAAACCTAGGGCTTTTCTTCTATCCATAAAGAATAACCTCCTGAACTAAATACATTGGACTAAAGACATTGGAGGAATTAACAAGRTTAATASCGGAGGTTATAATATTTTTCCCATTATCSGAATAATAATTTTASATTTGGTTATAAATGAATAGTCATATGATGAGTGATTCAATTTATAAATCRTTMAATAATACGAAACCATGCTTAATAAATACAAAGGCCATCTTTAATTGGAGAGACCCCTCGTAATAACTGTGGCTATCAATTTACAGTTGTCATTTTGCGTAATCGCAGGATACTATTGCAGGGCCAGAGAAAATTGCCATAAGGAGCTGAGACCGAAAAAAGAGAAGAATTTCAGAAATCATGTACACTGTCTTGGTCTGAAGTTTTCAGGACCAAGGAGTTTCAGTACAAGCCTCTCCAACTTTATTGACCTTACAGATGGTTTCAACACCTCAGGTTTCCCAAGAATTATACAAGGATCTTTCCCTAAACCAAAACTTCCCAAACACCAACCACCAGGTGTAAACTGGCCATGTGATCTCCTTAAGATTTCCTTATCGATTTTGTTAAGAACTGGATCATCCTTGGCAAAAGTTCGGCCAAACGGGGCACCACTCTGGACCATGTCATCAAAATGTTCAAGTGTGAGATTAATTGGATGTTGCTTTGGAGGATCATCCCATCTGATATAATGCAAGTCATGGTTTACTGTTGTATTCTGGTAGTCTTTATGGTTGCAGACTATGGTGTGGAAATAGCCCTCGGATGATGACAGGAAGTTTGTGTAGTACATGAGAAGAGTGCGTGGTAGATTATCCCATCCCCAGATGCAGAACTCAAGAAAAGGTCGACTGAGCACCACCCATGAGGATCCTGAAGATTGGAGAAGGGCAAAAGTCAAAATCAAACATAGACAGTCATAACTTCCATATATATCTTACCTACTGAATACCATATAGTGAATGGAAGCCTCTCATTAGACTTTCTGATTCTAGACCTAGAAATGCTGTTCCAATTTCCATTCCCAAATAAATTGATCAGTTATCTAAGGAATCAAAAGCACTTAATGCTAGAACTTTGTAATTACATCTGAGTATGATTTCCAAGCTCCAGGTGGTTATGAATAACAGTATAAATTAAGTTTGGCAGTAATAGGCAGCACGCTCAGGCTAGCTCAATATAAAAGGCTGCTAATCCTGACAGAATGGGGTTTTCAAACTTGAACAAGAGGAAGTCTTCACTGAATTGTACATAAATCTCATGAATTGAAGAACGAAATTGTTAATATAACCTTAACTATCATGAATTGAACAAATAAATTGTTAATATAACCTTAGCTATCCCAGATGACTCAATTCGACAAAAGTAGTTATCAAGAATTGAGTAAATTAACTCAGTAGAAAGTACAATACAAAATCTTCCTCTTTTTTTTTTTTTTTTTTTTTTTGCCCTTTACGAAAGTGCACAGTACTATAGTTCATCTTTTTCCCCCAAAAAAAAAAAAAAAAAAAAAACAAAACAGAAAAAAAAACACCTCGAGAAACGCAAATGTTCTGGTCTGTCAATTTGCAGCCTGTAAACCCAATAGAAGGAAGAGAAAAAAAACCACATACTCCGATTCCGAAACTATCTGCTCARTATCATAATTTTATGGTTTACCTTCTGGTGATAGTTTCTCTATTAACTTCCAAAAAGGGCACTAGTAATTAAACACGTCATGATTTACCTTGATACCACACTAAATAAAAAGGCAAATTTTCCAATGAAATCCAAATATATGGTACCTCATTATAATAGGCCTGCACCACACGAAATGTCTCCCATGGTAGTTATCCATTTTAACATCATTTTGTTTTTGAGGATTAGAAGGGTCGATAATCCAAGGGCTAATAATGTACAGGATAACAGTGAAGCAAAAACAAGTAACCAGATTAATAGTTGAAGTGCATACCCATGAATAACATGAAAGCAGCAGGCAATGATCTCTTCTCTTTGGCCCAAAATACACCAGATTTCTTTGAATGATATAAACCAGGATCAATAATTATAGGGCGTGCTCTCTGAAACCTGCAAGAGAATATAAGAAAATTTTGAAACTCATCCACTAACAATTGGTGAAACCGTTTGAGCAGATATCTATGGTTCTCCAAGTACAGTAGACAAGCCACAAGTCAAGGATGTATTGAATGCTCACTCTTTCCAACCAAGATTGCTAGTGTGCTCAAGGAAATTCAGATCCCTGGGCAAGAATGAGAAAATGTGCAGAATATCTGGGAGAAAGAGAAAAAGAATCTTTTATAGAAAAGCGATGGAAGCCGATAAAACTTAAAAGGACAGGAAACACAAGAAACGAATTAATTAGGGGAAAAAAGGAAGAAGAAAGAAATAGAAGGCAAGCAAAAAGAAGCAGACAAAGATAAAGAGGAAATGCAGAAATGAATAATATGGGATAAAACAAATACTACTAAACAGCGTACCTGCACACACAAGCAAAACATGATTGAAGAAGGCACAAATTCTAAAATCATTGCCAGACATTTACCTACTTAAAGATAGATATAAGAATCAATAGAAGCTACCAAAATATACTTCGAAGGGTTCAAGTAGGAAATCAGATTAAAGAGGCCTTAACACCACCTGCTTGTTAAAAGACAACCCATTCCATTTTTCTTGTAACAATTAAAAAAAGAACATTCTCTAAATCAAAACGAGAAAACATAAATATTGAGCCAAGGAAGAGAAGACGACTTCCATGTATTGTGCTAATTGTGTTCATAGCAACAAAACAATGCAAAAGGCAATACACCTCATGACTCCCTAGTATAACAGTCAGTCATCATGTCTAGTTGTCTACCATCACAAAATTTAACTCTCTGCATGCCACACAAGCTTTAGAATAGATGCAGCTAAGGACTTTCAGGCTAAATTTTCTTCTTACTCTCTGCATTGAGCATGTAGTATAATACGAGTTCTCAGTTAGGTAACAAATCAAAATCTTAGTATGAGAAAATTCAATCTATTCCCACCCATCAGACTTGGGATGCTACATATTTTATCTAAATCTTCTTTTACATTAACCTTCACAGGCCACATCATCCTCTTAGATGGGGAAAAAAAGGAGATGGGCTGAACCTTTTCTGACACTTTGGTTATCCTCAATAATCACCATGTCAATACCACTATGACTCTTGTAATCACAATTTACAGCACCCATAGCGACACTTTGTGAATAAAAAAGCTGCAGAACTTGATAAAAATTTCACATCTTCTCTTACAACTAGAGTTTCTCAATGCATCTCTCTACAAAACTAAATTGATGATATGCCACCTTATCATCTTATGTAACCTAGCATATGCACTGTCTGAAATGGAACAAACTAAACCTGCTTCCAGTTATCACATTTCTTACAAGATTCAGCTACCATATTCATTYGATCCCAATTGTCTTCTTTTCTTAGGAGAGAATGATCATAACCTCCTTTCTGCTCAAAACTTCCAAGGCATCAAGAGAAAGCCTCTAGATTACTTTAACTAAGTCAATTTTTCTCATGTCTAATGCAATAAAAAAGCATCTTTAAACGGCAAGTGTCAAACTTTATTCACCAATCAAGGGTCAAGATCAAAAGACAAACCATCCTGCGGCATGAGAGGATAATCAGAAGCACTGAGGTTGATAAACCAGTCCCAGCGCCGATCCTGCTTCAACAGAATGGCAACGGCATGAAGTGTGGAAGCAATCATAGTGGGTCCTTTAGAAGTAACTAAATCGGCCTTGCCCATCACCATTACATTCCTAAACTTCCTCAACACCGCCTCCAATTTAACATACTTCGCAACCTCCAATCTTTCGGCATCAGATGCCTCCAAATCAAGATGCAGCAAGTAGTAGTTCCTCGGATGGTACACCGCCTGAAGAAGCCTCTTTAGCCTCCCTACATCGCCTTCTGTACCCGAGATTAAGTAAGCAAATCGAGGCAGTTCAGGAAATGCATCCAATTTAACAGCACCAGCACTGGAATCGGAAGCAAGTGAACTTGAATCAGACTGGTATATCGCGGAGGAAGAAGATAAGTGGGATGAAAGTAGAATGACAATAATTATGAGACTCAAAATGCATATTAGAACAATRGGGATTGAGCATTTTTTGTTGTTTAGGAATCGAATTTGGGTTCGTTTCATCACAGAATTTTCTCCCGAGGATTGGGTTTTGGAGATACTTCTTTTTCCCTAGTTAGATAATGATTTTTACAGTGAAAATGGAATGAGTAATTAGCTGGGGTTTGAGTAAAGAAGATGATGATGAACGGTAGGTTGTTGGTTTGGAAATTCAAAGATTCAGAATATATTTGAGGTGTCAAGTTCTTGACGTAGCTTTAGGTTACAAGGGAAAACATTGTGTTTGTGTCTCCAGTGCTACGAAAGAGGAGGATGGTTTGCGCTTCAAGCAAGATCGACGGAGATTCTACCGGAAATTTTTGGCTCCTGTCAGGGGCAGGCAAAATCTTTAATTGTCGGCACGAGCTCAAGATCGGTGTCCCGGAAAAATGTTGACGGTAATTGCAATAGATTTCAGAAACAGTTACGCTTCCGGCTCCATTTACCTTGGTCTTTTCGAGATTATATTTCTTTTCTTTAGAATAAGAATAAAAAAAATGCATCTAGATAAAAATAATTTGTTAAATTTTTTATTTGATTTTACTTGAATTAATAATATAACTAAATATGTTTACAAATTAAAAGCATATATATATATATTTCAAAAATATGGATATAATATTATTATTGAATAACTAAGGAGGTTTGTCTATCATAAAGGCAGCCATAGGTGCACCTTTCAGCCATAAGCATTCATTTAGACAAGCCAGCCATATTTAGCAAGCTTATGTGCTGGAATATKGACCATACGAGGAGCATATTTGATCATTTTACAATCAAAATTTGTCATAAGAGAAATAGCTAAGAATATAAATGTCCCAATGGGTCATTCGATTCAGTATGTGTATGGTGCTTTTGAATCACTTTTTGACATCAGACTCATCCAAATCCAACTAGTCCGCAATTATGAATCCTTGGATGATAACTAAAAACTCAGAATGTTTCGCATTAGTGCAGTCTGGAAGAGGACTAGCCAAATAGCCTGCAAATCTCTAATGATCACTCCGGCACCTGCCTTACCTAATTTTATAGCTCCATTCACATTAATTTTTAGTGTAGGGAAGAGAGGAACCTAGCAATGCTGGATTAAGTTAAGAGTAATTGCGGAAAAATGGCTACAAATTGCCTGTAGCATGCTTGTATCCCTAGAGGTGCGCTGAAGCAAAAGATTTTGTTTCCTTTGGGGATATGTATTTTTCTTCAAAAATTCATTTGTTTCTTGCATACCAAATTGTCCAAAGAATAACCACAATCTGTTCAGCCTTATCAACAGTAAAGAGCATTTAATGCATGAGTAGGTTTCTTAGATATTCATGCATTGGATCGACACCATGTATTGCTCGCTTAATAGGCAGATTGCTCCTTTGCCAAATGTGTCCGGAATAGTCACATTGAAAAAAATAAGTACCGATGAGTCTCCTTTTCAATCCACAGAAGGAACAAGAAGATCCTGTTATTTGCATTCGTTTCTGCAAGTTGGATCTGGTAGGTAGAATTTCATGACATAGTCTCCAAGCTCATACTTTTATTCTTGGAGGAAGGTGCAAATTCCATAGAGATTTTCAGAAAGCTYCCCTGCCTGATGTAGAAGAAGAAGAAGAAGCTGGATTTAGATTATCACTGCATCTATAAAAGAAGATCATACCAGTTTATATGATGATCGTACTGAAAAACAATATTCTCCTCATAATGCGAAAGGAGTTTATCATCACAATCTTCTATTGAAGTGCTACTTTGATAATCTCCTCCACGTCTCTTGGAAGGAATAAGGATTGTATAAAGGAACGATTCCATCTTGATGGGATCTGAATGATAAGATTCTCGACTAACATATTCTGAGGCGAACTCTGAGGCGAAAAGGATTAGGTGTGAGAATGCAAAGTTTCAAATAGGGTTGAAAGCTGTGGATCATCCCAAACGAAAGTTGAGGTTCGGTTACCAATTCTTCATCTCAGATCTTATTGTAATAAACTATGAGCTTCCCTTATACTTCGCCATGTATAGGATGATCTAGAACCCAATTTGGCATGCAAGAAATCTGAATTGAGGAAGCATCTGGCCTTCAATACCCGGTCATCAATGTGTTTGGGTGGATTAGGATCCTCCATCCCTGTCTTGCTAGAAGGGCAAAATTAAAAGCCTCCAATTGGCGAAACCCCATCCCTCCCTCTGATTTGCCTTTGATTTGCCTTTGCACAACTTCATCCAAGATTGTCAATATATTTTCCTTCCTTCCTTATGAGGATCCCACCAGAATGTAGATATGATAGAAGAAATTCTGAACAAAGTGAAGTTGGCAATAAGAAACATGACATAGTGTAGACTAGAATGGTTTGTAAAATTGATTTGATTAACGTCTCCAAAAGCTTTTCTTTCTAGCCTCTAGTCTGTTTTCATATTCACTCTATGAGATATGAGAGTATCCTTTTTTTTTTCTTTTTTTTTTTGGCATATGCCAATTAAGTAAGGAAATCCCAAGTACTTAGTTTCATGTGTATCCTCAGATATCTGGAGGAACTTGGATCATCCGATGGAGTGGACTTGGCAAAGAGAATAAAGGACTTGTGAAGATTAATCTCATGGTTTGAGAGGATTTGATATGAATTAAGAATATTAATTGTAATATTTATGTTTTCTCTTGATGCCTATAACATGAGGAGGTTGTCATATGCAAACAAAAGATGCATATTTAAGTTAACAATTCAATGGGTGCTCAAAATTTTTATTTCAAACTATTTTGAATTTGAATGGAGAGGATTAGTATAGTGGTCAAGTTATTCTAATATTTTTTCATTTCCAGACATTTGAAATCAATCACTCCGAATTTAAACGAGAAATGACCTATAAAAGAAACAAATTTCTCCGATATTATTTAATTTTAATCATTTAAATATTCAAAATATTTGACTATGATTACTTCGAATTTTAGTTTTTCAATCCGATCGACTCTAAAAAAGAGAGACAATCATATAAAAAATCCTCGAATTTTAGACTTGTTATTGCTCAAACTTATACATCGTATTCTCTTTTACTATGAGAAGCTGCTTTTAGCTCATTAAAAATTGTCTTGAACTGTTGTTAATTATTTTTTTATAAATTAAAAAATTTGAAAAAAAAGCTTCTAAGATGTTTTTATTGATAATGTTAAAAAAATGAAAATAAATTATTTATTTTTTTAATCTCTTTTTTCAAAAGTATATTTTTGGGCATTAAAGAACGTATAWGCTTGACAAGTAAGCGTACGGGAACAGTCCCATAATATATTAAAATTCCAAATCAATTGTACTATCTAACAATAAATTTTAAAAAAAACTTAAGAAAAACCACCAAGATAACCTAAGGTAAAACCAGCTCAGTAAATGGATACAAGGAGAAAAAGAGAAGATAGAAAAGGGTCCAAAGCAGTTAAACTAGGCTAGCAGCATCTGGCAGACCTTGCCGCAGATCTTCTTCCCTTTCCAGCGATGGACGTTTAGGAAAAACAGAACGCTTAATGGGAACAGAAGCTCGACATACAGGACAGCTTGAGTGAGAATATAGCCATTTATCTATGCAAGCCATATGAAAAGAGTGTTTACAAGAATTCAGCTGCCTTACATAATCTCCCTCAACAAACAAGGATAAGCAAACCGGACACTCGCTGCCGTACTCTTCTCCCAGTCTCTCTTTAGTATACCTGACTCCGGCTACCAATTCYAAACTTCCGTCCACCTTACTGGTCAGCTCCTCGTTCGATCCGCTRGAGCTCCGTACCAGTCTTCTTAGACCTGAGATTCTGGGGCAGTTAATCGCGAAGAAGAAAGCGTATATGAAGGCTGGAATTGCTACAATCACTAGCAGAGATAAGATTGCAGTGAGAGGAGACATATCCGGGCTCTGTGAGTGCGGTGCCAAAGAGGAAAGTTGCGGTAATTTGTTGCTGGTGGTGTTGTTCATGATAAGGCAGTAAGAGTTGTTCAATTAACTTGGAGTTGCAAAAGGATATCATGATTCATGAACAGATAAATGATTGATGTACTTGCGTTAGAAGACAAGAGGAATGGGGACCTTGTGTCATTCAGATAGGTATCTCCGCTGACGTGGACTAGAACCCCTTTGGGGCCCTGGGTGGGGAACTCTGCATTCTTGATCAAGCATTTTGTTTAGTGCTCGATACTTGCTCTGATGTATCATTTTCTCAAAGTCATTCGATAGTAACCAGAATAAGCTATCAGTGTTTTATGATGTTCGCAACCAAGGAATGGTCTGGAGCGGCGAGTCTACCTCTTGGGATCTTGAGTATCGTAATTTCTGTAAACACGAGTGAGAACAAGGTCATGAAAGATATTTAAAGATTTTATTATTTCATGTTCAAATSGAGAAAGATTTATAAAAAAAATAAAATTTTATTAATGTTGTTTGATAATATTTATAAAAATCGAACTTAAAAAGTGTCGAATTTCTTACTATTTTTGATCCGTGAGATTCTTTTCTAGTGAGGATGAAACGACTTGCAAATGCAGAAATGGTCGGGTTTGAACTGMGGKAAAAGCTGGCCCAATTTGATTGTTTAAAGCAGCTTCGGCCTTTTCCAATAGCCCAATTTCAGCATTCCGTCCACGGCTCGTTCCTCTCTCTATAAAATTACGTYGATACTTTYACATATTATGAATGATGTAAGAGACATTTCCAGTTTTTCTCTAAAAATCTTTAGATTATCACTGCTCAACTTTTAATTAGTCTTTGACCATCAAATAAAATGGTGCTTTGATGGGTGTAAATAAAATCTCCAAGCCCTACAAGAAGATTAGTAGATGATTTTTATAGAGTTAGTAACACGTCATCTAGAGACAGATTYTTAGTGCGTATATACAAAACTGTGCTTAGAAAACAACTCTGTGCAATCCAACCACTATTTCACATACCTTAACCCAACATGACTTGACTTCCATGCTAAAACTCGTTCCGAAAACCTAGCCCTACGGAGCCAAAGGGCAAAAAGCCAAAAAGGAAAATTAACCCTCCACCAAAATCAGGGCCCCTGTACATCCGTTGGCGTTCCACCGCCAACACTTCCAGAATTGGCTGGCCCGGCTGCGTTGTTATCCMGTGATGAACACAAGGTATYAGCTCGACAAAGTGGGCAATTATTGTGAGAAAGCAGCCACTTATCAATGCACAGAACATGAAAGACATGTGCACATCCAGGCAATACCCGAACTTCATCACCTTCGTTGAATTCACTTAAGCAAACAGAGCACGTCTCCACTTTGCATTCTTTGCTGTAGTTCGACGCAATCAAGAGTCGCACCGTCGAGAAGCTGCGGTTACTGCTAGAGGCATCTTCTAATTGGTTTTGGCTATGAATATTTTGGCCCATGCTTGCAGGAAATGGAGTTGGAGGCATGCTCCTCAAGCTCCTCCTTCCATCATCATATTCCAAGCTAGCTTTGATACAGTGGAAAGTAGCCACCATCAAAACGCCGGCCGTGACACCCAATATGCCCATTGCTAGTGGGCTAAGTTCAAGTAGATGCATGACCAAAAAAGAGCTCAGCGAGGACACTATATCCTCAATAGCTAGAGATTATTAGATTGCAATTTCGGATGGAGACATGCTGCATTTCTTTAATATTTATAGGGTATGTTTGTTCAGATTCAATTATTAATCTGCCGATTGAGTATTTGACTACTATATTGGTGTTGATTTGCTCTAGTTTTGGATATCATTTGGAGTCTAGAGTTGTCTTACCTCCAATGAAAATAGACTTTTTAATGTTATCCAAACAAGTATTTCATTTTCAATCCTTTGCAACATTTTAATATGAAAATGAAACAGCAAATAATAAAATGGCATTGCAACGTAACGCTGAAACCACAACGCCCATTCCACCAGCTGATAGGCTTCGTRCAACCAGAGCACCGTTTCAGCCTCCCAATCCCATATCTGCTTTCTCCTCTCCCTTATCCCATATCACTGTCATAATTTAAGAGAAAACCCTTCTCCAATTAAATAACCAAGAACTCTTCGGTTCTTTTGAGGCAATTTTGGTTCCATTTGCTTAAGGAAAGTGGGGAGATTGCACTAAGAACCTCCATGATTTTAAGATCGAGCGAGATTGGGGTTGAGCTTCAGAGAGCTGTTGTACAGAATTTGACAGCTACGGCACATAGAGGCGCAGGTGCCGAAGAAGCCTTCTTCCAGATCAATGGCACTAGAAGGGCTACCGTAGCCACACCCGCTGAACTTCCCAATTTGCGTTACACCCCTCTTTGGTTCCAATGAAAGATGGTCAGCACTGATTTTCTTTTTCCCTTCAAATTCCATAATATAATTCTGGATCACTTTTTTAATTGCTAAAAAATAAGTGCTTTTAGTTCTTCTCTTAAATAAGTTACTACGTCATCATACATTTTTGCTTCTTGGTCCAATTTATCATCTACAGATAATCTAAATAAGTTGATTTGAGAAAGCATGTCAATGACTGCTTTTAGCTTTTCTTTCAACAATTAATTAGGAAAAAAAAAAAAAAAACTCCAACGATAAAGAACAGGGCCTTAACATTGCTCGATTATGAATTATCTACACCCAATTTTGTTTTTATAGTGTTGAATAGTTCGACTTTACTTATGTTTATTTCGAACTACACCTGTTTATATATCAAGAACAAAGTAAAAGTCTTTATTTTAAAGGGATAACGAGAAATAACAAAAATATTGAAAAGCGTGATATAATATTTTTTAAAAAAATTATATAGATTTTAAAAAATATAAACTGCTGCTTTCACCATCCCTGATTCCTAATTGGTTTATATATATATTATTAGGGGAATTAAATAAGTCAAGGTTAACTGAGAGGATACCATGAAAATATTTTAGGAACCTTTTAATCCAAAACGCGCCATGTGGTTAGTATTTTCAGGTTTTCCTCGTATGTGAAATGAGAAAGTAGTTACCGAGGAATCTCCTACCGAGGAAGAAAACGCCTGAGTTTGGGCGTTATCTAAGCAGTGGGAACCTTGTGATGCCGTCTAGGTTTACCAATTCTTAGCTTAAACAATTAAAAAGTCGTCTCTAATTCAATATTATATATATTTATATGAGAGGGAGAAATAAACTAATGATGGTTTATCAAATCTAAGTATATGATAAAATACCACTAATTAATAATTAATTAAACAATTAATGACATGTTCTGTCTGTATTGTCCCCTGAGATCTTTTCCTCATAAACAATTATTACCTGGTTTAAAGAAGGTGTGAATCCTAATAAGGGTGCACTTTTACAATGTGCAAAATCCATTCATGAGCTCACTTTTCTTTTTTTCATTCCCTCATCTGTGCTCCGAAAAGAAGACTATAAAAGTGCAGTCAAGTTGCAACCTCTGGTAAAGAGGAGCAATGATTATTGATTCGAGAGATAAGTAATTTATATTTTTTATTTTATAAGAAAAATTTTATTTTTTATTAATTCTTTTAATCGAATCAAAGTAGTTAAAATTAAATTTTTTAATATTAATAGCTCAAACAAAATAAAAAATTTATGAGAAACTACTTTTAACGAATGGAACGATAAGTATTAGATACTAATATACTATTATCTCTAGTAATAAGAAGAGAGTCAGAATCTTTATTTTTAAAGGGTTTAAATATTAAATTGATGAAATAATATTTTTAAATAAAAATTTTATATAAAATTTAAAAAGAGAATATTAAAGAATGACTGCCGCTTATGCCCCCTCAAGCTTCGTGCTTTCCTAGTAAAAGGAGAGATGGGCGGCTTCCACATAGGTTAGGCAACTTTTGAAACGACGAGAGGACTACTTATATTATACGCAGTGATACTTTATCAKKATGTATTGCTGGACATGGAAGGCTTAAAATTGATCATTAGATAACTCTAGGGAACAAGAATGAATTATTCAATATAATAAGCTGATTATTCAAGCAAACTTTATTAAGGAGGCTTTTACCAATATATAATTTTTTATTAGAAYGACTTTATCRCGTAAAGTATTTAAAAAGTCTCAATTRTGAGAAGCTTATTTCARTAAATGTYRTGTCTAAATTAATTCTTACTYCCAYTRAATCAACTTTTTATAAAGATAAAATTCTAAYTCAAACTARTTTCTTCATATGAAAGTAAAGATCGAACCATAACTCGTAGGAAATTAAGTTTAATTTTTACTAATATAAAATTAGYGTGATATAACTAAGACATACAAACTAGAATCTGTTTGTATCAATAATTAAAGAATATAGGAAAGGTTCCAGTATAAGCACCAGCAGAGAAGAGTTGGACGAATCACCCACCACCACCACCACACAGACACTACATAAAAGCCAACCCACTTTCCAATAGAAAGAGGGATCTTTCTCGAGGAGGTCTTTGTCTATGTTTGTTCAGGTCCCCTCATTTGAATTCTTCAGTTGAAGCACCATTAAGAGTCGTAGACTCCTGGATAAGCACCGTTATCAGGACGGCTGGCTGATGATATGGTGTAAAACCTTTTCTTGAATGGCAAAATATAGAAAAGTCTACCTCGCTTGTATTGTATCATAAATATAAATCCTAAATATTTCTAGTTTGAAAGTTCACTTTCGAAAAGGTTCTATAATATGAGGGTTTAGTAATTTGGTCCTAACTTGTTAATGTGCCTTTTCAAATGATGATAGTTAGAAGGTGAAAGATTCTAGCAACTCGGAAGCTAGAAAAGTTTGCAGATATTCCAGTAAATCTCGTCATTTCACATCAAATGGATCCACAAATCTAGTGTGAAAGTTCAAGCCCCTTCCCACACCCCATTTCAAAGCAGCAAAAAATGACTTTCCTACTCCTCAATTCATGATGGGGTCAAGATTTTGTTATTTAAAATTTAWCAAATTTTGGAATTGACATCTAAAAAATTTATGATTCATCAAGATGTATCGTTTGAAAATATCTTAATAGTAAAAAAAAAGAGATGTCGAAAACTTTGAGATATAGCCACGAAGGCACAACTCCTGCAAGCAGCAAACTTGCTAGCATTGAATGCCAACGCCAGCGGGAGCCATCTAATAATGGTTCTACATGGTTGGCAAATTTAWGCAGCCTCCAATCGTCGAATAYARATGAGAGACAGACAGAGATTTGTAGCAACGGACATTGATCCAAGTAGTAGCATGGTGAAATGCTCGAATATTTTTACACTTAGACAGGAATTAAATTTTTTATTTTTTAATTAGGGACTTTTMACACWTGATGCTCGAACAATCCCTRTATTAGATCAATTTTCKTTTTTAATTTACCGTTATGGCGACGYTGGAAATCCACAATTTGGTTGCTGGCCTCTCACCTCACAGCTCTGGATCTTTTGACCAGCASTCTGGCATTGACTTGAAAATGCAAGAAARGAAGAAATTAATTAAGTGTCCAAATTGCACCGTCACCGTTTGGCAAAGTGACGATTTGTATGATGTGATGCCGGTGATATGGTATTGGTGTTATCCAGTGAAGGCTTTTACAAACTCACACAATTCCCAGAGCCTGCCTTCCTTCCACCATATATCTTACCTTTTTTCTCCGCMTTCATTTCATACTTAGCTTTCAGACACATACATGCTCTCTCTACCTGTGKCCATTTTCTATGTTTTCTTTGACAAAAATACTTGGGAGAAGAAAGTGTGGGACTTGGTAGTTGTAGCATAATATCAGAAAAAGGGCTATCAAAAAAKTGGGAGAAGATGAGGACCGTCGACTCTTCTGATTGCCCGAGTCCCTGTGGATTCTTGGTTGTTGAAGCTTATCCTAAAAGGTATTCTTCCAAGATCCCATCTGATTTGGTGCTTTTCTTGGGGCTTGGCTTCATAGATTGGTAATATTCATCTGGGAGTAGTATAGTCTATTTCCGTGATTATCTCGTTGGTATATATATAAAGATACAGATTCTTGTGTATCTTTAATTTTAGGTTTTGTAGAAGAAAGCTTATGGATTTGATGGGTTTGATTCAGTGTCTCCGGCCTGTCTTTGGTGGGTTTAAGGAGATTTTTGGGTTGGGACTGGATATAGTCTTCATCTAGCGTTTTCTTCATTTGTTTTTTTCTTGAATAGCTAGGGATTGAAAGCTTCTTCAGGGGAAAAGGGAACAATTTTTGGGTTTTATGATGTTTTTCTCTTCTCCTTGATTTCTATCCCTTTTAACTCTTTTCCTTCCTTGAAATACCAACATCTTTTTTTTTTCTCCATCGATTTGGGAATTATTTCTTTGTCTAGTTCTGGTGTTGACAATTTCGATCCACGTCTTTTAACTTAGGGTTTAGAGAATTTCATTTTAATGTGAATTTGTAGTGGAAACAAGAACATCGTTGGGACAGTAATGAATAAATTTAGGGTTCTGATGGAGGTGGGGCGTTGTAGTTGGGACTGATGTCATGGCTGTGTTTGTGAAAATTGCTGTTTTATCGCAATGATTTTTTGGGGGAGTGTTATTAATTTATCATCAGAAATCGCCCTAAGACCAAGGGACTACTTCTGAGATGGGAGATACYCTTCTCACATCTTTGTCAATGGAGAATCATCACCCTTCAACCCTGTTGTCAATGGATTCAAGTGCCTCATCGTCACATGATGACCTAGACCTTGAGATGAATCGGCAAATAGTTTTACCCCGTCCACCACCTGATATTAATTTGCCCCTATCAGCTGAGCGTAGCCCTCCTCCTCAGCCTTGGAATCCGGAGCACTGTGACATTCTTGATGTTGGGCTGGGTACCCAAATATATGAAACCGAAACTTTTCTCAGTGTGCCAAAGGTTGGGAGGAAATGTGCCAAAAGGGGAGATAGCATCTGGGGAGCTTGGTTTTTCTTTAGCTTTTACTTTAAGCCCGTATTGAACGATAAATCGAAGGCAAAGATTATACGAGATAGTAATGGAGTTTCCGGATTTGATAAATCCGATCTCCAGCTTGACGTTTTCATGGTCCAGCATGATATGGAGAACATGTACATGTGGGTTTTCAAGGAAAGGCCAGAGAATGCACTGGGCAAGATGCAGCTTAGGAGTTACATGAATGGGCATTCTCGCCAAGGAGAGCGTCCGTTTCCATTTAGTGTTGATAAGGGTTTTGTTCGGTCTCATAGGATGCAACGGAAGCATTACAGGGGCCTTTCAAACCCTCAGTGTGTTCATGGGATCGAGGTTGTTCCATCCCCTAATCTCATGGCTCTTGACGAGGATGAAAGGAAAAGATGGGTGGAACTCACTGGGAGAGACATGAACTTCACTATTCCACCTGAGGCAAGCGATTACAGTACCTGGAGAAACCTTCCAARCACTGAGTTTGAACTTGAGAGGCCACCTCCTATAGTCAAGAATAATACACATTCGCATTCAAAGAAATTGCTTAATGGAACTGGTCTTAATCTGTCCACTCAGCCATCAAACCATAGCAATGGGGATGCAATGGATCTATCACCTAGTARCAAGAGGAGGAAGGACTTCTTTACCCATGGAAACGATGAAGAGTGCTACTTGGCTGTAAATCCTCCTGACAGGATTCCTGACCTTGAAGCTCACCCGAATGAGCCACACTGGTTGAACGAATTCAGTGGGGTACTGAGGCATGTCTATGGACCTGTAACGGCAACAAAATCTATTTATGAGGACGAAGAAGGTTACTTGATCATAATTAGCATGCCTTTCGTTGATCTGCAAAGGGTGAAAGTGTCCTGGCGCAACACTCTCACACATGGGATCATCAAGGTGTCTTGTGTGAGCACATCTCGGATGCCCTTCATCAAGAGACATGACAGGACTTTTAAGTTAACAGATCCATCTCCCGARCACTGCCCTCCAGGAGAATTTATTAGAGAGATCCCTCTTTCAACCCGCATACCTGAAGATGCTAAGATAGAAGCATATTACGATGGAACAGGGACAGTGCTTGAGATTTTGGTGCCAAAACTTCGTGAGGGGCCAGAAGAACATGAAGTTCGCGTTTGTCTTCGTCCTCATCTTGGGGGCAGTGATCTTATGCTGACCTAGAGGCCTACTTGGATAAATGTATGGAAGGTTGGTTAGTCATGATGCTTCGTTCTGTACTGATTCTTAATAGAATGTAAACAACAGAGCAGAATAGCGCATCTCAAATTTGTTGATGTTTCATCTTCGTTTTCTAGGTCAGTAATGGCTAGGGTGTTTGATGTTGTGCATTTGACTGTAGTGATCGTAACATCCTTTGCTATTGCCAACTGGAATGGGTATAAAGTATTGGTAGTTATGTGTAATTCGGTCGTGCATAGACACTGCCTGTTCTTTGCATCATAACTTTATGAATGTAATCGTGTTCTGTTCTTCAAATAGTATTCTTTTTCTATAAATAATAGGTTGGTGCATGGAATTATAGTCCCCCCCTAAGTTCACAGAGGGTGTTACAATAATTTCTATTTATCTGTTGCATGGAATTGTAGTCGCCCCCCAAGTTCACAGAGGATGTTATAATAATTTCTATTTATCTGGAAAGGAAAATTTCAGAGTTAATTTGTATTTACTGTGTGGTCTGAAATTTTCTCCTGCCAGTGGATTACTATATGAAAAATGTTAGCATTTTCCCAGCTCGAATTTTGGGTCATGAACAGGAGAGAGAGCCTATTTTCTCTTCTCTTCTTATGTTATATTTTCTGTCAAGTTTCAGTTGGGTGATTGAAGATTACATTCCTGTCTTCCTCACAACCTTGAATTGGCAGAAAGTATCATTTTCTGGATTAGATCACTTGGAACCATAACCAAGCTTCGCCAGAATGCCACAAAACGATGTAAAATTACACCCACAAAATTCTCATCTGAGAAGCATTCGTCCTCTGGTGATGTGATTCTCGGTGTCTCCTTTTCTTTTGATTTTTCGAAAGAAAACAACTTTCCCCACGTATGGCGTCAGAAGAGAAAGGTATTCCAGGAGCAGCTGCTGAGTGGTGTTGGATTTTATTGCATTATTATATGATAAGATCTGAGGATAATGGAAGTAACAGAAAATTGAATGGAACTTGATAGGTGGTGGTGGACCGCCTGTGATATGGGCTACTCCATATAAATTGGGAGTGGTTATCTTGTGTGTTACGTACCGCCTGACTTTCTGGACCTGTCTGCTGCTCTCAACGTTATCGTTAGACTTTGATAACTAGTACTTAATATTTAAGGATGTAATATTTCATCAACTTAGCGTGCTCAAGAGGATAATTCTTATTTTAAATTGATCCCGATTGCTGATTCGTGTATGTTTGGTGTACACTAAAGCAGGAAAAAGGTTGACTCTCAATTAGTTCTCTTTTCTATTGATAATAGTAGACATTGAAACCTTGTGCGTAAATTGYCTTTGAGATATTTTATACTCAAAAGCATATTTTGGGTTTTAGGCTCGCAGAGGAAATTGAAAGCACGAATCTGAAACACGTCCTTCAAATTGTTTACCACAGAGAAAGTGCCAGAGCACTTCCTAAAGATAACAGATGAGGTAGAGGGCGAAAAGAGGAAGCGAAATAAGCATAAAAGTAGACTACTTAAGAGAGAAAAGGAAGCAAAATGTGATCGATAATCTTGAGAGTAGCTTCTTTGCATTATTGCCACTAATCGGAAGCCTTCCCAGACTCCCTCTTTGTCAATCTTGCTTTCGTCTGTCTAGTATTTTTTTACGGGAAGCAGTGATATCGCTATGTTGTTGATAAATTGAATTTGAAGTCCGTGCTTAACTAAGTAGGATCAAAAGAATCGCACAAACAACTGTGCATCACCACATGCTAGAGAGAGTCATTTTTCCAAAACCGACCGAAACTCTTCCCTTCAATCACTTCATTTTCACCACTATGACATAAAGAGAATAGAAAGGGAAATAAAATGACATACGTTTAAAGTAAACCAACTACCATGTTCACCCAAATTAACTTTAGAGAAGCAGTTAGAAAAGAACCAAAGTGAAAACTAAGATATCAATGGTCCTTCATTTAAGATAGTTCTTTCAATAAGTCGGCAGCAACCAGCTACCAGGGAAAAGTAAATAATCAAAATCTGGCCTTGAAGAAAACACTACTACTTCAAAGCCTAATAATCTAGGACAAAAAAAAGTACYTAAAATTAAAACCAAAAGTTTTTCGCCAACATAGAGACCAAAAAACCCAATAGAAGCAAACAACGAAAGCTTAGTCGACCTCCTCAATCTTAGGACCAGCACCGCTGCCACCGCTTGGAGCAGGACCATCATCATCCATGGCGCCACCCATGTCACCACCAGCACCCTGGTACATCTTTGCAATTATGGGGTTGCAAATACTCTCCAACTCTTTCATCTTGTCTTCAAACTCATCAGCCTCAGCCAGTTGGTTCCCATCTAGCCACTGGATGCTCTGGTCAATTGCATCTTCGATCTTCTTCTTATCAGCTGGTGACAACTTGGAGCTGATCTTTTCATCTTTCACGGTGTTCCTCATGTTGTATGCATAGTTCTCCAAAGCATTCTTCGCCTCCACCTTTTTCTTGTGCTCTTCATCCTCAGACTTGTACTTCTCTGCTTCTTGAACCATCTTCTCAATTTCCTCCTTTGATAATCTACCCTTGTCGTTGGTGATGGTGATCTTGTTCTTCTGCCCAGTGGTCTTGTCCTCAGCAGACACATTAAGGATACCATTGGCATCAATATCGAAGCATACTGTGATCTGAGGAACTCCCCTAGGAGCAGGAGGGATGCCCGAGAGCTCAAATTTACCAAGTAAATTGTTGTCCCTGGTTCTAGTTCTCTCACCCTCATAAACCTGAATCAACACACCAGGTTGGTTATCAGAATAAGTTGAGAAAACTTGTTCCTTTTTGGTGGGGATTGTGGTGTTTCTGGGAATCAAAACAGTCATGACTCCTCCAGCTGTTTCCAGACCAAGTGAAAGAGGGGTGACATCCAACAACAACAGATCTTGAACCTTTTCATTACCCTCACCACTCAAAATAGCAGCCTGCACAGCAGCACCATAGGCAACAGCCTCATCTGGGTTAATACTCTTGCAAAGCTCCTTTCCATTAAAGAAGTCTTGTAATAATTGTTGAACTTTGGGGATTCTAGTAGAACCACCAACAAGAACAACATCATGAATAGTGCTCTTGTCCATCTTAGCATCCCTCAAACACTTCTCTACTGGTTCCATACACTTTCTGAAAAGATCCATGTTTAACTCTTCGAATCTGGCACGGGTAATGGTAGAGTAAAAGTCAATACCCTCATACAGCGAATCGATTTCAATGGTGGTCTGAGCAGTTGATGAGAGAGTCCTCTTTGCCCTCTCACAAGATGTCCTCAATCTCCTGAGAGCCCTAGGGTTACCACTGATATCTTTCTTGTTTTTCCTCTTAAATTCCTGAACAAAATGATTCACCATTCTGTTGTCAAAGTCTTCACCTCCAAGATGGGTGTCTCCGGCAGTGGCCTTCACTTCAAAGATACCCTCCTCAATGGTGAGAAGGGAGACATCAAAAGTACCACCACCAAGATCAAAGATCAAAACATTCTTCTCACCAACACTGGTTGCCTTCTTGTCCAGCCCATAAGCAATGGCAGCAGCTGTGGGTTCATTGATTATACGCATCACATTGAGTCCAGCAATAACACCAGCATCCTTGGTAGCTTGACGCTGAGAATCATTGAAGTATGCAGGTACAGTGACAACAGCATTCTTCACGGTTGAACCAAGATAAGCATCTGCAATTTCTTTCATCTTTATCAGGACCATAGAGGAAATCTCCTCAGCTGCAAATTGCTTTTCTTCACCCTTGTAGTTGACTACAATCATGGGCTTGTCACCAGGTCCAGGAATAACCTTAAAAGGCCACAATTTGATGTCGCTCTGAACAGAGGCATCAGTAAATCTCCGGCCAATCAACCTCTTAGCATCTGCAGAAGAAAAAAGTCAGCAAGGGAATTGCATTCGTTAACAATTAATAAGGCCCTTGATTCCACTGAAATGAGAACACAAMATAAATTTTAGATCATCAATGTATCGTAAACATATGGAATATTAGAGGGATAAGACAAAAAGAGATTAYTTATTAAAATAATTTTTCTATTGCTAACGGGAGATATGAAAATAKTTATTTCACGTGGAATAGTAAATAGCAACTAATCAATTACCACAATATTGTCATAAATATTATTTTCCAGACAAGGTGGATAGATAAAAAGGAGAATCATCCGAAGAAACACTAAATAGGAAATCTCTTGATGTTGGTCCGGAAATACCACTAACGTACTCTGAGGAGAAACCAAAGTAGATACCAAGTGCATACAATCGTTTTAACCAATCCACTCCGCTCCACTCAATCTGGTTCAGAAAAAAAAAATAGCACTCTTTAACTCACCCGCTTTCAACTAAATTAATCGTAATATATAATTGAAAAAGACATCCAAATCTTAACTCGATGTAGATCTGCTACCTTTATCTCCATAAATAGATTATAGATAAATAGCCAAAAAGACAATTAAAAAGCCAGGCCTAAAAATTAATTCTTAATCAAAACAATTCCTAGATCTTGCATAATCTAAACAAATAAACAAGATCTAGAACAATCAGCATAATGAACAACAATCAAAACTACAGGATGCAACAAAGATGAAACAAAACAACATAGCTGATCCATGGAATAAGGAGAAAGAATAACTAATACTTAGATCCACTTATATTCCAATAAGTATAGRTTGAAGGAGTTCAGATCTTACCGAAGACGGTGTTCGTGGGGTTCATGGCGACCTGGTTCTTAGCGGCATCACCAATAAGACGCTCGGTGTCSGTGAATGCAACATAGGACGGCGTGGTTCTGTTACCCTGGTCATTGGCGATGATCTCAACGCGATCATGTTGCCAAACTCCGACGCACGAATAAGTCGTGCCGAGATCAATACCGATTGCTGGTCCCTCTCCCTTACCGGCCATAGCTTCTGCAATTTGTGTCGGCAAGTTTTGAGAGGCAAGCTTTAGAGAACGTTACTAGGGTTTAGAGGAGGAGAATGTAAGGGCAACAGAAAACTTATATAGTTAGCACAGGGGTTGGTATTCGCCATCGGTGTCCGAGTTCCAGAATGTTCGAAAACCCTAATAGTTGACCACCGTTGGATCCATCCCAGAATTGGACACACGGTCAGGGATTCTTGTCATTGTCATTTAGACATTCCTTTTCTTTTCTTCTCTTTTCTTTTCTTTTTGGCTGTTTCTATTTCTACAGTTTCTCTTTAAAGATCCAATAGAAATATAAATCTACCACATAGAGCCGTGAAGTTTAAACAAATTATACATCGAGGTAAAGATTTTATCAAATTTTATTATTTAAAGTTGATAATCAAATTTTACTCATAAAAATAATATAATATAATAGTTCGAAATATATGTTAGTGCCATGTAAGGGTATTTTAAGAAAAATCAAAATCGCACAAGAACACAACTAAACTGATTTTGTGATTTTAGCGTTGAATTGATTTAATTTTGATTTTCATTCGGTTGGAATTATAGATTTGAAATTATTTTAAAAAATCCTCAAATCGCATATATCACTATTATAATTAGAAATATATGTTAGTGCCATGTAAGGGTATTTTAAGAAAAATCAAAATCGCACAAGAACATAACTAAACTGATTTTGTGATTTTAGCGTTGAATTGATTTAATTTTGATTTTCATTCGGTTGGAATTATAGATTTGGAATTATTTTAAAAAATCCTCAAATCGCATATATCACTATTATAATTAGTTATAATTAGAGACTCGTTTAAAATAATCAACTTGAAGAATTCATATTCAATAAATTAAAATTCTAAAATTCTTTTCATAAGATTGTTGTCTATCCATCGCCTATTTTAAGATTACTAATGGTCTCTAGTAACATCACTAYTATCTATTTTCAAACATTGCTTCGGATCTCTGATAATGTTATTATTATCTATTTTTGAATATTACTTTTTACTTACTTTATTTCGTAAAGCAAGTTGCACCAAGCTATTGAAATTTTTTAAATGGATTAAATGGATTTTAAAATTTTAAAATTGAGATTATTTGTTTGGTTTGAAAAGCATGTAAAGTCGCACCATGGACACCCCTTGTGCCACGTGTTGATATTATTACTTTCAAACTAAACGTYTTCATTTTCAAGATTTGCTAGATATATCATTCCCTTAGAAAGTATCCTCATTTTATTATTATTATTTAAAAAAAATACTCAATTATTATGGGTGGTTCTTAACTTGTTGACAACTTACAAATTATACGTGGCTTCGTATAATTAATTAAATATATCTTGTAAACTATCAACAAGTTAAGACTCACGTACTATAAAATTTTTCTTCATTATCGATAGTGCATGAAACTTGATTTTCACTGCTTGTAGTTTGTAATTTTCCTTTCTTCATTTACCAAATTCATATAATTTTAGAATACAAAAGTTAGATAGGCTTCTCATCTATCATACTATAGACTTAAAAATAATAATAATAAAGATGATAAAAAGTATTTCGATTATTGACATTCTCCTTCAAATATTCCCTTAAATTATTATTTTATCAAATATTTTACTTTCAAAATGTATTTGAGGAATTTATATGAAATTATATACATTCATACATGAAAATAATGTTAATGACCATAAAGAAAATTCTAGTACCACAAGAATACAAGTTACACTTTTAGATTAATATTAAAGTTCATACAAATTATTAGAAATCTCACAATTGGTCCTTAAAAACTTTTTAACCATATTCGTCCATAAACTATTTAATTTATGTCCTTRAGATTTTAAAAGATTTATTTAAATCATTTTATTCTGCTTATTTTTTAGATTTATTTCTTGTGCAGCTATTCCTTGTTACAAATAATATATATATAAGACGTTAAAACTCTCAGAATAGAACAGAGTGCATAGACAATTATTATTTTATTTAATCATGCATGTAATAATTTTTGTATAGCAGTTGAATGATAGCCATAGATAAGGATGGTTGAAAAAATATTTGTGGCCTTAAAAGCAAAAAGCAAATAGTTGGAGGATGAAATCATTGTAAAAATCTCTAAGAGGCCTTAAGAGTAAAATGAAATAGTTTTAAGACAAATTGAGCAATTTTCTCAAATTATTATGAATTTGACTTTTCACCGAAAAGGAAAAAGGAAAAGCTTAACGCTTTGGGGCCCATGAAAAAATATCTGCAACGAGTTGGAACATAGGTATGGGGCGGACAAACTAATGCGTGTCTCACGACTGAGCACATGCACTGCAACTGGCTCTCATTCACCACCCAATCACAACTACGTGGGAACCAACTTGAGCAGCCGACGATTTTGACGCCAGATCGCCATTGGCGGTATCTGTGGTCGGTTTGATTCCGCTCCCGCTATAAACGTGGATAGTTGATCAATCGGTGTCGAGCGTTACTGTGGGCTGACATTGGGTTTTCTCTGAGAGCGGGAATCGTATGTATTATAGAGTTGTACTTTTGGGCTGCTCTGGAAGCACTTATAGGGCCTAGTTTTATGAGTGGCACGTGGCTTTATACTAGCCCAAGATCCTTTCCCTCGATAATCCAAGATGCTTGTATTATCCTTTTTCCTTTTCCATTTTTTTTACATATTTTAAATTACGAATGATAATTCTAATTGTAAAACATTTCTTATCAAAGTAACAACGATCCATATCGATACTTCCAAGATGTACATAATTATATTAGTAGAGTTTTCTTATTAAATTAATAGTTCTCAAGTTTGACATGCATGATTATTCTTCCTTATCCTCTCATTTTAATATTTAAAATTATCTAATGAATTTTTCCCTTTTTTTTAAATATATTCTTAAGTTATAATGGATAGCTCTTGATTAAATGCTTAAAATTGAACGAATAAATGACTTATTGAACTAATTAGAATTATTGAATAAATTAATTACTTATTGAACTAATTAGGATCATTGAACGAATTAATTACTTAAAGACATCGAATATTAAATTACTAAATATTATTTAAATATTCATGATTTATGAATTAAGTTACTTCTCAAAGTTCAAACTTTAGTTTTATTAAACGGAAGTAGTGGAGTAGAGGAACTTGGATTGATTTAAGTGAGGAAAGTTAGAGATTTGAAATTGAAAATTTTATGTAGATAATGGTTTGAGTATATATATTGTTTGTATTAGAATTTCAAACTTGGATTTAAGCTAAATTAACCATAGAATATGAAATTCACTTGTAAATAAGAAAGTTATATTGTTCATATACATATATAGATTGGCAAAACAGATATGGAGTAAAATTGTTCATATTAATCGATTAATCAAGTTCTTAATTGTCTAAGATTTGTTGAAGTTCATGATATGAAAAACTAATTCACATTAAAGRTGGTTTAATAAATAATTTTTAAAGGGTAAAAATAAATAATTATTTAAGGTAAACGATTAAGATCTTGCGTTAAGGTGTACTGTTCATCTTCATTTTTTTTGTAAGAATTCTGAAAAAATTGATTAATTGAGAAAAATTTATCCATTTAAGAATTAAAACAAACTCTTTCTTCCATTTAAATCCATTAAAATCAATCCAAGTTGTTATATTAAAATTATAAAACAAATGATCAGTAAAACCAAGGATTGGATCAAGTGAAACTAACTCTCCAAAAATAGCCTCGAAGTCTAAGCTTTGATCTCATAAGTTAAGATATCCAATCATTAGATTCTTATTCTAACAACTAAAAATATATTAAAGAAATAATAAGATTATAATTCGAAGGTGGGTATTTACTATAGTAAGTTCAAGTGTATATAAAAATTACAAAATCAACGTCATGGTTCATTTTCAAAGATCACTTTTTAGACGTAGAGAATTTTTTTTTTTTTTAATAGTATTACCATGAGAAAGTAAGGTAAGTAACGTTTGCCTCAAACCTAAAACTTCTTAGGGAAGTACCCAGCTGGAAAATCCTTAATAATCTGCTAACCTGATGCTGATGATCAATTATTATTAGTTAAAAGGAAAAGAAAAGATCAGATGAATAATCACAGTTGATGAACGATTCATATTCTGATTATCACTGCTTCACGAATTGTTCACTTTAATTGGTTACTAATTTCAACTAGGCAAGGACGATATGCCACTCCCACTGGCACTGGGAATGCGAACAGAATATCAGGGTGATCACTGATCACAGAATACTGGTCTCCACACTCCACCATCTAAAGTGTGTACCCCGAACCACTTGACAATTTTCATCAATGGCGGATGGAAACAAAAATAGCGGCAGCAGTACGCCYAACGGCGGCGCTGCCGAGGTCGAGCTCGAAGCTATGCGCAAAGACGATTTCTCCTGGCATCCTTGCAAGGTCTCGCTTTGGTCAGTTTCTCTTCAGCGCTAATTTCTTCTGCTTTAGGAGAAAATGTACTTTTCATATTTTTCGTTCATCTTCCGTTTCCGAACTCTTTCCTTTGATGTCTAATCGGTAAATGCATTTCGGTTAATTTTTGTGTTATAAATTGTGAATATAGCTGCCGCTTGAGTGTTTCTTCTGCAATAGAACTTGCTAGTCGCGGACATCTATTTTGTCACTGCAGAAGTTGCTGATCGTGATTATGCATCGACTTTGCCAATTAACATTTTTATCCAATTATAGTAATAGCTCAAATAATAATTTGACGTTTTCCTCTCAATCGAAGCAAATTATTACTTAGCCAAGAACGAAAAACCTGGTTATGGATTTATTGACCGCGGCCAATTCCCCTAATTTCTTATGTTGAAGTTGCTAGAGACACCATATACTGAAACTCACTACTTACTAAACGTGAAACAATCTTGGGCAGTCGCCCAACTTCCATGATCATCCTTGTGCTGTCATTTCTATTGTTAAATTATTTTATCCACTTATCGCAGTACATTGTCAKTCTTTTGTCTCGATGTTAGCTTCTTCTAGAGGATTGGAGGATAGCATAATTGCAGGGGCTCTACASAACTATTAGATTCGTAGATGACTTATCTTGCTTTTGTAGGTTAACCTTTTATTAATCTTCATGAGAATAACCGAGCATGAAACTTTGWGTATTTGGGATATGCATGCCATTCCCCTCTTTGTATATTCATGCAAGTTCAGTCTTATAAATTCACATACAAAGAAAGTTATGTTTTCTACTTCTGTTACTGCAGCTCCAATGGAGTTGGCCTAATGGTGGAATATTCAAATGATATCCTGGATCCAGATGATATCATTTTAAGCACAGAAGAAGCAGTTGCACGTCTACGTATTCGCTCTACCCCTTTAGAAGGTGTTGCCTGCTCTACTGTCCAACAAGGTGATCGCGTTCTTGCCAAAAGAAATCCTGTGAATCTCTTCTTTGATGCTGAGGTTATAAAGGTCAATCCTTCTCAATTGACTTGTCCTSCCTTTTGCCCTGTAGATCSAACCTCTCTAATTTTCAATATCCTGCCGTTTTTCTACCCATCATTCCGTAGAAGTTAATATTTCACTACAGCTATTCTCTCATTATTCTTCAAGATGCTACTCATGTCTTTTGCAATTTTCCTTTAACTGAATGAAATGTATAAAAGTAAAGTTTAAGGGGATAAATGAGCATGAAATCTAAAAAATCAACCTATACCAACAAGTATATYGTGTTTTCGACGGAGCAATTCCAAATCCTGGTTGTCRTGATCTTCAGGTGGTACGCATCAGACATTCGAAGAAGATCCATTGCAGGTGTACATTTATGGTCAAATGGATTCACAATGGCCTTGAGGGAGAAACTGCAATTATTCCATCTCCYGCCTTAATGAAAATGTCTACTGAAAGCATTCATGTCCATCCAACAATTTTTGCTTTCTTCAATATTTTATTGACCTCAAGCTGCTGTTATGTTTCACCATTACGGGTTCTTGGGGAAGGCGTGGACTCCGAAATGGACAACATTGAACTGGAAAAGCAAATTGAACAGATAAGTAATTCAGCTGATGCTTCCAGGATGAAAGTCACAGAAAAAGTGATGTCTGAGGAAGGTAAGCATCATTYGGAATCACTGTCCTCCATGGTAATTTGACTTATTATTCTCTTTTTTCCATCTTCCATCACAGTCGTTCATTCAAGAATGATCCTAGTCAGTTACCTACACAACGACTAAGATCCTATTATTAATGATGCTAACATGATTTTACAGTTCTCCATATAAAAGGTCAGCTTCGCCTCTATATTTTGTAGTTGACCTATATAAGCATAATGATTATGAGCCTGTGACCATTCTAGTATTGAGGATGCCTCCATGTTATATCTGGTATGCATAAATGACAGAAAGAGAAGCAAACTTTTGCACTCAATCAACTCTAGCCTTGTGAATTTATGACATTATTGCTTGCTAATGCTATGAAAGAAACAAAATGCTTTATATACTTTTAATATCTTTCAAACGCCACCTGCTCCAGCTTCAAATAACTAGGACAAATGTCTTCTAATTGAGCAGTTAATGCATCAGTTTCTGAAATGTAAAACTAACGAAGAAGGTCTTATTGRTTACTCTTTACTTCTATCGGAGTTGATTGATCATAATTTCCAAAGTTAAATATGCTTTCTGGGTACACAAATTTCGAGTAGTGCTGCCGTGAGCCAAATCAGTGCAACTGCAACATGCTGAAAATTCAGTGGCTACAATTGGAAGGAGAAGGTTACAGGACCCTGACTTTAATAGGGTTTGCAATTAGGAAATCTGCACTAACTGTACTAATTCATGGTTATCCTGGACTTCTTATTGGATCCTTAATAGATTGAAAATTTTAATCTTAAAGTTATTGCCTATATGTGATGCAGAGGTTTCTGCATACTTGCTGGTACAAGTTGCATTTCAAATCATAAAAGTAAATCAAGATCCTTCTTGCCTATTTATGAGTGGATAACGTTCCATCTTTATATTGATGTTACAAAGAGGATGAAAAAGAAATGGAATCCTACTCTTAGCTTTGTTGACTACCATAAATTGTTGAGTCGTTGATGGATCTGGAGAAGTTCATTATCACTGGTATAAAGAGCAAGGAAATATTAGGATACTGTACAGCTGCATTACAAAGGCCTGTACTTGCTCGTATATGATCGGATCAGTGAACTGTACATCCTTGCAAAGATTGATACCCATTAGATGTTGTCTTTCACTCATCATTGGTGATTCAGGGTTGAACTAACATGTATAATATTGAATTCATGTGGCCATATTTTGTAGAAGTATTTGCACACGTTTTTTTTTTTTTTGGCTTAATTTTTTTACCTTCTTAATGCAGTTGATATCCAAGAACAATCTCAGTGCAATTCAATTGCTGCATCTGAGGTGCGTGATGCATCTATCCAACTGCCTCCATTCTTAGATTGTATCAGGGGATCGACARGGCAAGCTCAGTGCAACTTTCCAGTGGAGATGGAAGTTAAACATCCACCACCACCTTCTCCATTTGCTCAAGAGGGGATTACTGAAAGCAAGCCTCCTTGCAATCCAATTGCTGCTTGTGCTGCTCTTGCTTCTCTAATGTCAGAATCATCTGAGAGTACTGAAATTTTATCAGCCAAGGATGTAAAAGGATACGTACCTCCACCAAACATTACTAACAGCCTTATTGCAATGAAGTCGTCAGAGGGAAGTACACCTCAAACTATCTCTTTCCCTAATAACTCATCGAAAACAAATGATGAGTATTCCCTGGGAACAGAAACTGCAACTGCTACATTTGTTTCAAAATATGAAAGCATTGTGAAGGAGCTGTTCCCAACTAAGAAACCTCCCAGGGAGCCTAAGATTTTAGATGCATCAAGTGAAGCGTCAAAATGGGAGAGCAAAAATGAGATAAGCTCTCAAGAGGTTGCTTCTTGGGTTGGCAATTATGTTTCTTCAACAACAAAAAAGAAGATGGATTTGCCTACAGGAAGGAGCTCACCATTGAAGAGCTCTTGTGAAAATGTCGAGATGCCTTTGACCAATGCAAGAAGGTTGACTCGTTCAGTGGTTCGTGAAATAAAGGAAAAACAAACTGTTGAAACTAAGAATGCAACTAAAGAGATACTATCGACTACTTTTGAACAAAAACTCTCCGTCCAGGAAAGGAATTTATTACCAGACAAGGAAACTGTTGCTTCTGTCATTGTTAATGAGTCTGGCTTAACCATTTCTGACAACTTTAAGAACCAAATGGAAAGGGGTACTTGTGAGAATAATGTGTCTGAAATGAAGACTAATGGTAGGGGCAAGCAGGCTTTGAACAACTCAAGAAGATTGACGTGTTCTACAGTCAATGAGAAGACCCAAAAGAAAAATGAGCAGCCTCGCAAAGGATTGGAAGAGTGCAGTTCTCTGGAACATACAAAATCTGATTTGGGAGGAAATATCAGCTCAGAGAGCAAATCACCAGATTTGGAGAAAGCAATCTCTTTGTCTCTCGCACATGAGATTTATCCAAACCCCAGTGCAGAAGGTTATAAGGAAGTGCAATTCTCTGCCTCCATGAAGACTGCTAAAAAACCTGAAGGTATGTTGTAGAATATACTTTTTTATTTTCTGATATCATCAGCTACCTCAAGTTCCCACTGCTATAAGGTCATGGGCAAACCTGTCCGATATTGCAGGTATGCACATAAATATACTTTTATGTGTATTTACATCGGAGCGCATGTAGTTACATTCCTCTTCAGTCTTTAGGCAAGTCTCTACTCAATCGTCATGTACAGGGTGCATATATGCAGGAATGGCTATTCATTTTACAAAGTAAAAGTTTAACTGTCAAAGAAACAAAACAAAACAAAACATATTTACTTGACTTGTAAAATATAGATAGGCTCCTTTGACCTAATCTTGCTGAGTTGCAGTGGTCTTTGATTTTGTAAAATTTATCTCAAAYGTTGACAATTATTATGATGCCACAGAAAATGCTACCAGCAATACTATACGCAGTCAAGGTTTAAAGAGGAAGTCAGTTAATTCCAAGAAACAAGAACTGCGTTCTTCTCCCCGACTCAGATTTCTTCCACGGACTCGCTCCCAAACTAAATCATGATATCGTGACAAAGGGACTCTTGTCTAAGTTCCGCATTCTCATTCTCCACTGCTATTTTTGTTATATATTTTTTTCTTTTTAAAGCTACTTGGTGAAAGAAAATGCCTCAGCAGGAGTTAGGATGCCCCTCCTTTACCTGTATTATACCAGCTACTTCTCTATCTCGAATATTAGCTTAGTGTATAAGATGGAATGGAGAGCGCAGTTTGACTCTGCTGCTTCTTGCTCCCTCTGCTTGATTTCGCTTTTGGTTATGAATGGCTAAAGATTTCATGGGAAACTTGACGGTGAACTGCTCAATTCTGTGAGTAGCTCTTGACTAATCCATTAGCCATATCTGGAAAGCAGAATAATCCAGATCTAAATCCCTATTCTGSTAGGACAAATCAAATCGATTTTGCAATATTCTGTCCCRAGGCATTTCAATGTTCTGTCTTTGCCATGCCTGGTTAGAGGGTTGGCAGCACTTCAGGTAAAGAACTACTGAGAGGAAAGAAAAAGAAAAATGAATAAAGCACGTGGATGTGCTATCTTTTGTAAAGCGCTCAACTACAAGTGCAGGTCATATTGTATGTTGGATCTTCTGTGTTACTAAGCCTTTTGTTTCATATTGGTGCAGTGTAACCTTGGTCTGCCATTGCAGGGTAGCATATTGGATCGCGAATTGATTCTACATTCCAAGTGCACTTGATTATATACTATCCATCTGATCAACCTTAATCAGTACATTTTTTGAATATTTTTATTTCATTAATTAAAGCAGAATATGTATAAATACTTAATTTGTCTAACACCTTCTCTCCTCTATTCGATAATCATAAATTCTTTATTCACCAAATAAATTTTCCATGTGGATGAAGTACTTAWGAAGATGGAGGAGAAACCATAAGAGAATGGATAGATTTTTATTCCCCAATTGGTGGAATATTCAGCAGACAAATATTTTTTCCCCTTCAATATGTATAAGGGTTCACAAATGCGCCCAGATCTTCTAAAGAAAGAATTTGCAATCCAATACCTTCTTTCCACTTGAAGGCTGTTTCCATCAGTATACACGTAGCCATTTATTATTTAATTTAGTAAAGAAATGGTAAAGTAATTTACCGAAAGAGACACTATTGTTTTTGGACGTCCGAAGAACTTGGAAAGAGATTGTCTATCCTTTTCATCTTGTCAGGTGGCCCCTACTTACAACATTAATCACAAGCATTAGCCTATTCGAGTAAAATGATAATTCGTATTCAAAYGAGTAAAATAAATTTTCAATATTTAAAAAATTAATTATTTATCCGACTTCAATCTTCACATGTAAGTGCTCAGATTTCAATCTTTAAATTCAGTTTAATTAAATGAAGCCTTAATTTATTTATRCATTATATATTAATATACATATAAAGATCTTTTAMTAAATTCTTTTATTTCTTGCTACACTATATATATATRTSWYWTTWWMWC
>MEJB01000007.1:1680233-1720908 GCA_001752375.1 Rhazya stricta | reverse complement strand
AMAYATAYAMAAAAAAAAATATAAGATAATATTTATTAAAAGATYTGAATTCATTAATAGCATACTATAYAAGACATGAATCTTGAACTCAAAAATGGAACAAATAGCTCATTTGCAGACTTGCAAGTGAAGACAATGAAGAAACTTACATTATTCCTTAGTCATCAAACATGAACTACTACTTTGGCCTGTCGGGTTTTTGTAATTATCAACTCCACTATTTAGAGAGGAATGAAAGTGAAGAAATGGAGGGATCAATATAATAACCTCATTAGACATGGCAATGTAGAAATCGTCCTGTTATGAAATTTTCAGTTTGGACCATAAATTTGCACTTGGAGATCAAAGACAAGTTTGGCAAATTTCTTATTTCAGTAGCTGCTGAGGATGAAGATGGGAGAGGAGTTAAGAAACTTTTGCTTCTCTTCTATATAGATCTTCTGATAGAGAACTAAAAGAGGAGTTGGATGCCTTCTGTCTTCTRTTGCTTCAAAATCCATATATAACAACACAGCATTAATTCTCTGAKTACTTATACRAGAGTGAAGCTGAATAGTCTTAGATGCTGGCTCGAAAGGCCGAGATGATTCTRCGAATTTTGATTCTAGGTCGTTTGCTGAGGATTCCAATATGACTCTATATATACTGGTAATTTGCATATTTAGTCCCCATATTTATCATTCTAGTAACATTTCAGTCTCCAAAAAATTTTCAGCCTCAAACTATTCGTGGAGTTCAAATTTCGTCTTATAAACTTTTTTATTTTTTCTTTGATCTATTTCCGCTTTTAACTTTTTGAAGGTTGTTCTGGTAAGATAATAAGTCAAGACACTTGATTGGGATTCTACGACAAGAGTAGATTGAGAAAACATTTGAAAACTAATGCCACTATATATATATATATATACACACACACACATAGGAGAGGGGTTAAATTCATAATCAAATTAATCAATGATATAACTGATTTATTAGTTTGACTTAAACCCAAATGTTTGGAGGGTTTAAAGTTACTTTTATCTAAATATTATATATTCATGAATTAAGATTATTTTTATTTAAATACTATATATTTTAGCCCCTTTATATGTAGATAGTAACAGTATTATTTATGAGCATCTCTCTATAAATAAACAGATTCGTTGAAAAGTTGATCATGTATATGCCCCAAAATAATGCACCTTCTCCTTTTCCGTCCTACAAAGCCAAAGCCCCCAAGCTTTAAGAAGCAGGCCTCCGGTTCTCATTGGCTGCCTTCATCAAACAAACCTTTGAACCATTATAATTAAGCATTCATCTTCTGCCTCGATTCTTTCTTACCTTAGCTCTTTAACGGCAACATGCCGGTGGCAACTACTGTGGCAGAGAGGGCCAAGGTTATGTGGTGGATGAAGCTTCACTCGGCCTTTCGCACCGCCTTGGCATGCACCATAGTGGGCTGCACCACCCTCTATGGACCAGCCTATTTCAGAGACACCATAACTTTTCCAGCCTTTTCTTATGTTACAGCCATACTTGTTGTATCTGATGCTAACTTAGGTGACGCCATAAGAAGCTGCTGCCATGCATTTTATGCCACCCTTCAGGTGGTGCCACTCTCCATGTTAAGCTCGAGGATCATCCGACACCATAGTTTCTCRCCGGGCATTGCCGCCCTGTCGGTAGCGCTAACTTCTTTCCTCGTGGGGCTGCCTGTTTCTACTCCTCTTTTGTCTAAGCGTATTGCTTTCGGACAGATTGTGATTGTGTACGTTGATATTGTTATTCATGGAAACCACTCAAAATCAAATGGAATCATGCTTCCTCTTCACGTAGCATCCAGTACAGCTCTTGGAGCTGTTTCTGCACTTCTGGCTTTATTGCTTCCATATCCTCGGCTAGCCTATTCTGAGGTATTCTATTCATCTCTACGTGTATTTACAATCAGTATTACTATATATGCAATCCTCCATTTTGATGAAAATTCTGGCGTTAACTATCTGTGAAGAATTCACTATCAAACTCAGTAACTCTAAGTAGAATCTGCAAGGGACATCGACCTTTAATTTATACATGGTAAATTTCTGTAAGTAGTAAAAGATTCCTTTTAGTCGTTCATTCTCCCCCTCTCCAGTGAGCTCCTGAAGGCTGAAACTCATTTAGGAAAATGTATCGACGTCAAATGCAAGATCGTAGCCCTGCAAATGAGAAAAACTGCAAAAAGATTTACGTAWGTTACAGTAGCTAGAAACTTATCTTTTGTCTTTTCTTATTTGTTCCCTATCGTTAACTCTTAATATATGTGATACCGGGAAGTGACAAAAATGAGACAGAGACAACCCTTTAGTTATACCATGTTTTTGCATCGTCCCGTTGCCATTGCCGGAACTGGTGAAGACAACTTCCCTGTTCATCCAATCTGTAATCTTTAAATAGGGGAGAAAAGTTGGGCTTTGAACTTCTTGTCTTACAGTACTATATTGCCACGATCGAGCTTCTTTTCCTGTATTGCGTCTTGGGAGATCAGAGTTATAACTTGACTATCAGCAAGTTTTCGATTAATTCATGACGCGTGGTAAACGTTTTAATTACTAGGTACCATGATGTAGTATCATYAACTTCACGGCATTCCTCAGCCTCAAGTAGGGGAGGCCATTTGCGTGGYCAGATGCTATTGCCACTAGACTACGAGTCCACGGCATTAATTATGGGCATTTGCATAGTTAGGTGATAAGAATTTATGCTCAATGTCTGTGGTAGAGAGAAATACCCTACGCGACATGCATCTTGTCTTTTTCAATAAATGTTTGTCTGAGTATCCATCCATAATTTATTTAATGATAATCGAGAATCTAACTTGCAATATGAAGGATCAAAATTAAATTTAACTTGTAATATACGGTATCTAGTTAAATCAGTGACTAGATGATCCTATAGCATAAATGATCAACATTAAAATTTAATCTTGAATAATTTAAATTCGTTGGACCTATGCATGTATTGATCCAATTATTATGTGTATTTTTTACAAAAGTTTGGCCTTCAAAAGGGAGAGCCTGATTAGGCCTAATATGGCAAAATGGAAATGGACTGTTCATGATCCTATAGCACCTCATATTTTGGAGAATAACAGGTGAGGAAGCTCTACCGGTTGCATGCTGAAAGTGCATCAGAGAGGTTAAACCTTTATTTTGAGGCCCTAASTGCTAATAGCCATAAGGTTGCTGTTGAGCTAATCAATCAAGCCAAGCCCTTGACAGAAACAGGAGGTAAGCTCCTCCAGAGTATAACTCTCATGCAGGTATGTCCATTCTATTCAACTATCCACTGAATTATATGATCTTTGCTAAGACATTTTCAACGTCTAACTTATGGCCGASAGAAAAAGACTGATTCCTTTGATTTCYCGAGCAGGACGGTGTTTTGTGGGAGAGACCTTGGATCATATTCTCCAAACCTGATTACCAAAGTCCAGGACACAGATTGCTAGCCGTGGAAACTCCCGTTCGAGTAATGGAAATTGTGCTGAGCTTCTGCAAKTTACATGCAGGATTGGCYAATCAAGAGCTCAACCATATTCTACTCCGTGCTTCACTAATWCTTGGTCTAAAACAGGAGCAAGCCAAATATTTTTCACCTTATTGTTTCAGTTCAATAACAGTTCCAAAGCTGAAAGGAGAATTTGTAGAAAAACTCATCTTCCCCCATGAAACCATCCCTCCAGTAGACAAGGATCAACCGGATTGTTTATTYATGTCTTGGGCACGACAGTTCATCAATGAGTTTACCATGAGAGAGAACAGYGAGACTCTACTAGGTAGCTATCCACGCAAAAGAGAAAAGCTAAAAGAATCCCGACAGCCTGCATTGATCAGCATCAAGGAAACATATGGAAATTGGATCATGAAACTAAATAAGGAAAGACTGCTCTTTGCATCAAAATGTTCACTTTCTTTGGGTCTGGCTGTGCTAATTGGTCTAATATTTGACAGAGAAAATGGCTACTGGTCAGGCCTCACTATTGCAATCAGTTTTGTAGACGGAAGACAAGCAATTTTCGCAGCTGCAAATGCTCGTGCACAGGGCACTGCAATTGGATCGGTATATGGTGTTCTAGGATGCTTCATTTTTGGAAAGCTCGTCAAGATCAGGTTCTTGGCTCTTCTTCCATGGATCATTTTTACCAGCTTCCTAAGGCATAGTCAGATGTACGGTCAAGCTGGTGGAATTTCAGCAGTTATTGGAGCTTTGTTGATCCTTGGTAGAAAAAACTACGGACCTCCAAAAGAATTTGCCATTKCCAGGCTGACAGAGGCTATCATTGGGTTATGTTCTTTCATATTCATAGAGCTTCTTCTACAACCAACCAGAGCATCCACACTGGCCAAGAAGCATCTGTACCTTACCATAGTGGCTCTTCAAGAATGCATAAAACATATAGTTCTTTCCCCAAATGGAACTGACCAATCATCAATGAGACTTCAGGCATTTAGGAACGAACAAAGAAATCTKAAGTCCCRTGTCCATGACTTACAGAGCTCTATGGCAGAAGCTGAGTTGGAACCGAATTTTTGGTTCTTGCCCTTTCGTAGCCCTTGTTACCAGAAGCTACAGGACTCTCTGTCAAACATCACAGTTCTTCTGCCCTGTATAACCTATAACCTAGAATTTCTGTTACAAACATCACAGAATTACTTTGCTCATTGGGAGGAGCTTCAAGAACAGATAGACGGTGACCTGGAACTCTGCAAGGAAATCTTAAGCACTTCACTAAGATGTCTTGAAAGGTCCACATTCTCAAAGTCATTTCAAGTGGTTCAAGAACCACATGAGGAGAAAATATTTCATGATCATGAGATGGGAAATTTCCCWACTCCAGATTTTGCAAATGTGGAGAATAACAACAGCGACAATATTGCAATTTCTTTTCTCCAGCAGTTAAAGAACGTTGAGGATAATATGCAGGACGTTGAAGGTGGGGAAGAGTTTAAAGCAAAGATGATATTATCCTTGTCAGTATTGGGGTTTTGTATAGGTTGTTTGGTAAGAGAGATAAAAGATACTGAGAGAGGTTTAAAAGAGTTGATGTATTGGGAGAACCCTTGAAGGCTACAGTAGATTTTCAGGAATAATTCATTAAAATTGTTGTCATAACCATGATCAAAATGATGACCACATTCTATGAAGTGCCACCTCAATGTGGAGGCAGCACTGAAAGTCCCACCTCCCCCACAGCATGAGATCCAACAAGCTGCTAGATCCAATAAAAATTTCTTAGTAGACATGTCTAATTGCAATCAGCTGAAGTATCACAACCATAAGCAGAATATGCACTGTAAATAAGATAGGTTTAAAGGAAAATTAATTTRCTGACCAATTCGTTTTACCTTCCATGATCCTCTGTATATTAAAAGCAGATATGTGTCTTTGTCAGACAGAAGAGTTTCATTACATCAAAACATCTCATCTTTAATATAATCAGTCCATAAAACTAAAACTGGAATAGGAGTCATAAATAAGAACCAAAAGGAACTCAGTTGCCTTCATATTTTGGGTCAGCCATAACGTAATGATAAGCAATCACCAACACAAAGATAAAGATACCGAGAAAATTGGCAAAGAARCCRAGGTCCTGGTCATCAATCATCTGCGATAGAAGATAAAAAATGATAACATATAAGTGCCCTGAATATTGAACATCAAAATGATTCATTTCTTTTGACACCAATATATGCCACAATATGGTGAAGAATATAGCAAAATTGCAATTGCATACACGACAATGATTAACTTTTATGTACTACTTCATAAGTAAACAAGGGAGGCTRGGGGTGGGGGGTGGGGAGGGAGAACAGGAGAGGCCTCATATCACACCTCTAACTTTCGAAAATAATCAGCATACTTAGCAGGTCAAGTAGTGTTTAACAAATGAAGGTGGCAGAAGAAACAAAACAAGAATTGGAGAAGTTTAACGTGTCGACCTTAACTTGACCATGATGGCCAAAATAGCCACCAGACACAATACATAGGAGCTATGGGGYGGGGAGGGAGAACRGGAGAGGCCTCATATCACACTTCTAACTTTCGAAAATAATCAGCACACTTAGCAGGTCAAGTAGTGTATAACGAATGAAGGTGGCAGAAGCAACAAAACAAGAATTAGAGAAGTTTAACGCGTTGACCTTAACTTGACCAATGATGGCCACAATAGCCACCAAATACAATACATAGGAGCTATGTTGWGGACACAGTAGTGAAAAGAGCTGAAACTTTTCTGAAGCATTATAAAAGTTGGTAATACTGTGCCCTCATATTTCAGTCCCTGCAATCAAAAACCATTTTATTCTTCCCTTATTAATGTAAAAATCGCCACTATCTCATTAGCATTTGATTAACAACCCACTGGACAAAAAGCTTAAATGTAATAAAAGAAGCAACCAGCCAAAGCAATCCTTTCCAGCACCAAGACCCCCGAAAACCCTCTCTTGAATCATACAGACAGAATTCTTAAAACAAAGTAAGTTGGGAGAAGGAGCCTGAGATAAATGGCGGAATTGAAAATGAATAATCTTGAAATAGSAAGGTTCGACTAAGCCCAAGGGGCCCTCCCTCCCAAMATATCACAACCATAATTACCCTTAATCTTCTACAGAGACCACCCGAACCACCACTATACTCCAGTAGTTCAGACCCAAGAGAAACTKGGCAATCTCCTCTAACCTCATTCGACAACCACAAAGCAACGTCTTAAGTCCTAAACAACCCAACCCTTGCTCAGATTTGTCACTATTAAGACTGTTATGCCTCAATTCAGCAAACTTTAGAGAATAAATAGTCGAATCAAGTAACTAAACATAACGCGTAACATGATAGAAAACGGGAACTTGAACTGAATTTCCAGATCAAACAACAAAAGAAAAAGGATTTTCGGGAGACAGATGACCATACACCGAARGCATATGRAAGAAATCAAATGAGAAGAATAAAAAAGAAACAGAAATCAGAAAGGGACAGAACCATATCAAAGGCATGATTTTCTCCGCGTTAAATTCAGYAAGACAAAGAAAATCCATATAGCCCCTTACATTGTATCTACAGCAGAGAATCCTTCAGAAAGGCTGTATCAGACTGGATCGTTTACAATCAGCGGCGATGAGATCGGTCTCTTGCACTCAACCCCGAGATAAACCTAAGCAGCCGAGAAGTCTTGAAACCAGTATATTATTAGTATCAAAACTACTATAATGGAACCCATCACGGCGTCGTTTGTATTCTCCGACACAGTAACGGGACAACGCTGAAAGGACTGGAGAAAAAAGTTCAAAAGAGACTGTGGCTGCTGGGATTCGAGCCCAGGTCTCCACGGCCACAACGTGGAATTCTTACCACTAAACTACAGCCACGGGGTGTTTCGATGCTTGCATATATTTTTAATAAGCCTTGTGGGATCACGTCAGCCAGTTCCAACCCGCTGGCTCAGCTAATCAAATGTCAAGCCCTAAGTCACCTTCCCCCCACATCGCGCCATTACGCAGAGAACTCAGAGCCAGGCGGTGTTAACCTGACGACCATGGCTTCTACTTCTACGTCAAAACATTCCGTTAGAGTTGATAACAACAATACCACTACCACATGCAACTCGTACTTCCAGAAGACTGTAAGTTTACTTTCAAGAAATTATTGGTCATCTTGAAATTCATTGAACTGAAATTTTTTTGCCTTTTATTGTTGTAAAAGATTTGTTTGAAGGATTGGTGGTTGGTGAAGACCGAAAAAGACTTCGAAGGAAAGCGACTCGCGGTTGCAGGAATCACGTCTCGGGAGTAAGTGTTTTCTTTTTTGCTAGAGAAGTTATTCACTAACTTTATTGAGGTGGTTCTGCATTTTTTAGGTTTTTTTTTTTGAAATTTATGCGTTATTAGTGCATTCTTTCGATGTTCTTCTGATTATATGTGCAAGAGTTTCGGTAAGGAATGAACTTGGAGCAGTTAAATGGTTTATAGGCGGACAAGTTATAATTCTTATTCTTTTCTGGAAAGATGTATAGCGATATTAATTAGTAATTGACCTCTAGTGATTTTATTGGGGAGTGAAAGATCATACTTTTGCATGTTTTGTATGTAGCTGGAATGGATCCCCTCGACTTTGAACTAATGATAATTATGCGGAACATACAATTTTAGAACAATTGATATGAATTAGGACCGCTGAGTGGATGTGTGCTCTCCAAATTGTTGTTTTTTCCTGTTTATCAGGATATTAGTTTAGAGTATGTCTGTAGGAATTTCGATCTCAGGAATTTCATTCATGAATTCTTTGGCTCCATTCAATCGTCTCCAGAATGCTTGTGAATTTTGGAAGTATTATTCAGAACTAACTGTGAGGAACCAATTTTGGCTGATGTTATTGCATTGTGGCCTTTTTCCACACTGTTGTCTGCTTTTGAACAATGTAAGCGGGAACCTTCATCSCTTTCTTACCTTTCTGTCTTTCACACTTAACCTGTAGTGGTAATKGGGAAATAATATCGTTCAATACCATTTTCTCTATTCAATGGGGCTWGCAGATAAACTTGGTGATTTTGTACTGGTGTTGGGTCAAATTCCACTATATTAGACCATCTAATTCCCAAATCTGATTGAACTTTCGGATTCATGTTATGAGTTTTTCTTCTTTTAATTATCTGTTTTATGTTTTGCTTCAGGAAACAAGCTATGCGAGTTTTTACTTCTGCACCAATTCTCAAGAGATATGATGTCTTTAACCTTGAAACTGTTGATGGAATATGTGTTATCATTGAAGGCTTCATGAACAAGGCTCGAACTGAAGAAAATGGATTTCCATCTGAGGTAGGTTAAGGTCTTTTGCTTTTCTCTTATTCTCTAGGGCATGAATATTCCAACAATATAAATGAAAGKTTAACAGTTTACTATGTCTTTTCACCTCTTATGAGGTTTTACAGTTAACGGTATTGAAATGATGTCTGAGATAGCTTGTGTTTACTTGCCTATGAAAATTTGTCTGCAGCGAACTGCAATGGTAGCTACAATAGAGTGACAGAAGATTCTTTGAAACGGAAAGGCCAGTAGGATGTTTCTATTGATAGGAATATTTAAGTTGTAGAGCATGTAGAATCTAAGCTTCATGTTATATTCCTGTCGAAATACATTTTCAGCATGGCTTTGCTATTATAGCAGCAAATGGTGGTGTCTTATTTCTTGAGAAATGTCATTTCTGCCCCCTTTTGGTCTATATCTCGTGCTTAGGTTGTCAGATCGGAGAATAACTGATTCTTTGGATAAAGCTGAGATAGTAATATTTCATTTTCTAGTTTTATTTAGAATTTGGTCTGCTGAACTTTGTCTATGACGTGATGATGACTTAATTTGTAATTACATGCTAACTCATCCTGTGGGCATCTAGCAACTCTATAACATAGCCTGATGCTTATGTGGATAGGTATGCAACCATTTTGTTTTCGGGTTTCCACCTTATTGGGAGATATATGCTAGTAAGTGCTCAGAAGGAGAATCTACTCTAATCGATGCTGCACAGAGTAACCCAGACTTTGAAAGGTTATCCCTCCAAGSTGGAAGTAGGTGCATAACACATATTTGCTAAATGGCATTAAATTGTCCAAGCTGAAAATTCTAAATTGCATGTGCTCTCCAATTCTTTATTTCATTATTCTGAATATTTCTGGCCTCGCCAGGGAAACTGCAGGTTCTACCAAAGGTGTGTCCAGGAATTTTGACATAGCCTGCACTGAAGCAGAAACACAAGGGTACAGTAACAAAAAGAATCTTGGAGTAAAATCCAGTTCAAAGAGACGCGAAAAGGAAACTAGGCATAATTCAAAAGATGAAGTAGCAAAATCTGATATTGCCTTGTCAGGGTCTGGAGGTTCTAGAAAAGGCATGTCCAAGAATTTTGATATGGCATGTACTGAAGCTGAAACACATGAGTACAGTAATAAAAGGAATCTGGGAATAAAATCCAGTGCAAAGGGACATAAAATGGAAATTAGGCATAATTCAAAAGATGAAGTAGCAAAATCTGACATGGCCTTGTCAGGGACTGGAGGTTCTAGCAAAGGTACGTCCAAGAATTTTGACATAGCCTGTACTGAAGCAGAAACACAAGAGTACGGTAATAAAAATAATCTGCGAGTAAAATCCTGCTCAAAGGGAAGCARAAAGGAAACTAGGCATAATTTAAAAGATGAAGTAGCAAAATCTGACATGGCCTTGTCAGGGACTGGAGGTTCTAGCAAAGGCATGTCCAAGAATTTTGACTCGGCCTGTACTGGAGCAGAAACAGAAAAGCACAGTAATAAAAAGAATCTGCGAGTAAAATCCAGTTCAAAGGTACGCAAAAATGAAACTGGGCATAATTCAAAAGATGAAGTAGCAAATTCTGCTTTTGACTCAAATKTGTATCCTGTTTGCCCTGGTGTGTCAGAAAGAGAAACTTCTCTTCGAGATTCTTCGGTTGAAAACAGGAATATTCTTGAGCTGTCAGAAAATCATTTCGGTAAAAGTATTGCAAAACCTCTAAGACCATTGGGGTTTGAAGAGAACTCTGTTGCTTCATCCATAAAGCGTAATGCAAATGATACTGAAACTGAAAATTATGGTGGCCGAAAGTGTGGATTGAAAAAATTACAAGACCACTACAAAAACAGCCCTTTGTCTGCATGTCGTCTGACAAAGGAGAGGGGGTGTAATTCTACTGTGCCGTCTCTTGAGCATCCTAGCAAAGTGAACTCAAGCAAGAAGTTGGCAAAAAGGGAGATCTTCAGCAGGGAAGCAGACTTGTCAGGGGAACCCTCTAGCCATTCTGCGGGAAGAGGGAAAACATGTCCTGAGAAAAAAGCGAAAGGGAAATTCAAGGGTAATCAGATGTTCTGTGATAATTTCAAAGATGTGAAAACCATGTCAGTTTCTGTTCCATTAAGGGGCTCTGATGCAGTCGGAAATGCGACAGCCAATCTTGATGATGGATCAAGAAGAAAATCCACTGTCAATCCTCCAGGGACTGAATTTCAAGAGCTTACAGATGAAATAACTTCAAGAAATTCTGATGCCGGGTCATTKGAAGATAATGATGAATTGTATCATCGGATTTCTTTAGCTGATAAGGATGCAAAACAGGACCAAAATCACGAGGGGGTTCAAGAAAATGGTAGAATGCAAAATAAGACAGATGGATACCTGTATTCACGTGGTGCACAAGGTGACACAGGAAAAAAAAAGAAGAAAATTGCAAGYAGTAAACAAAGTAATTCTCAAAGTAAAAGCCCATCTGCAAGAAAGTCTAGAAGGAAATTGGTATGTTGAACATTGATTTGTTTACAGATATAGCTAGCTTTTAGAATTCAATTCTTTGCTTATGAGTATAAATGCACATACTTGAGCATACCTCACATTTYAACTTASTTGCACGTTTCTGGGGTGTGTCTAGCTCTATAAGAGCTGGTGGAGGGAATGGAATCTGAGAATAGTAATTTGCTGCCGAGGCCTGTTTATATGCGTATATTTCTGTGATCTGAACAGAAAAGCTGATAAAGTTAGGTATATTTATATTCTTTATCTTGATTGAGTTCTGAAATTGAGCACAGATCTGGGTGTATGATTGGTGAACTGACTTCCGCATAAATCTTTTAGATAAGAAAAGAGACCAGTTGCTTTAAGTATGTGCAAGTTGGAGGTATAGTTGTATCTTCTTATATAATATGCTTTCATGGTGCTTCCATTTGTTTTACCGTTGACTGTAGAATTCTTATTGGTATTATGGGTATTATTAGGATGTATGTTGTATCTGTCTCTGGAATGATCATATGTGTTGATAACATTTCTTCTGAAACTTTATAAATTTCCTCTGATAGTTGTTTTCCTCTGATATCCGTTCATTCTATTCTTTTCCTTCTTTTCTCAYAGGATGGTCCTATTTCTCAGAAAGAAAAGGAAGAATCTTCTGTCGTCTCTCCTCAATCTTTAAGTCTTAAAAGATCCAGATCTGGTAAATTTCTCAGATATATGGTTGTAATTGGTCCTTTTATCTTCTCAATTCTTCTGTCTGTTTCGTGTTTTTGCGTAGGTGTGGGAGGTGGGTGTAGTATCTGAAACAGCACTGCACTTYGGAGTTTATAGCTTACGTTGTTTATAGTACTTTGAACTTAGAGTCAACTTGCACCAATATCTCTATTTCAAATCAAACAACGGTTTGAATCAACGCTTTCTGACAAGTATTTAACATCTGCCTGAAGAATATTCTCTGTTCTTTGTTATGTAAACAATGATRGATATAAAATGACCACTATTTTAGATATTATCGCAATTTCAATTATTGTTCAAGCAGGTGATCAGTGATGGTTTTTTAAGTGTTTGACAAGTAGCTCTTTCCGCATGTTTGATTGATGCGATCAAATTTCTTGCAGGGAGATGGCTTCTTCCCAGCCTTGAATTCTGGCGCAACCAAAGAGTGATCTATGATGCGGTTTGTCAGCTATATTTGTCATTTGCAGGATATCGCTATTTGAATTTGTTCCTTTGTAACTTTGCAACTTTTTCCAGGATCATCAAATCACAGGAATTAAGGACCTGCACTGAATCAGCATTTCGAGGTACACTGCTATAGGTATGATAACATTATAAATACTTGATGTTTGAGTTACGGAAGATCGCCGACCAAATGAATTACAAATGGTTAATATGATCTCTTGAATGCAGCTTGCTTCGTTTTCTTCCCTGACTTCACTCTTAGCAAGTCTTTTTTGGATGATGAATTTCTTATCCTTTTTACTGGTGGCACAGGACATTGGCCTTTTTGCAGCTTCTGTGTATCGCTATTTTGCTGCTAGATTATGATGCATACATGTATTCTTTTTAGTATCTCGGAGATGTTATGTACATTTTGTTGGGAAGAAAATCATTTATATCTGTAGATAAGATGCTAACCTGTTCCGTAAACAGTAACTCTTCCTATCAAGTAGAGATGCTTTCTTTCTATCATATTGCAAATGTTAATACCATATATAACTACTATTACTGAAGTCGTGTATACTTGGATTCACTGGGTTATATAAAATTTTCTTGGTGAGAAAATGAAATATACTCAGAACATCTTTTTCTTCCCTCATTATTAACCGACTAGATAGATTGTTTTATTATTTAAATGATTTGTACTTAAAAGTTTTAGAAAAAAAATAAAAATTAGCTATAAACAACTCCATCCTAATAAGAAGTAAGAGTAAAATTACTAATAAATAATAAATRTTAAAATCAGTAATAATTTTTCTCCTACAATCGATTTCAAGTAACTTCCTCCATTTTGAATTTTTTATGATGGATTAATAGATTAAAGAAGTGAAGTGGCCTTCGTAGAGTTGTAAGTTTTTATTCTACTCATCTTTTCTTGTTTATATATCTCCATTGGTCTGATTCGTGGGATTAACATTCCATTTTTTTAATTCTAAAACTAAAACATCCATCGAGAATATATTACGTCTATATTAAATTTCATAGAACCTTTTCTATTTGAACTTTATATGAAACAGAGAATTAAAGTGTATTTAACTATTGATAAAATGTATTTAACTTTTTTGACGTACCACCTTATTTTATGGTTAATAATGTTTAATGAACAAATAACTTCAAGGGTGTTGTATCATTTAACAATGATGGATGCCCAATAAAATCAATAAGTTTAACTATCCTTGCTGAGGCATCCCTTTGATCGTCACTCCTGCGATCCGAATTCAACTTAATCACACCSATGCATTTCAGTGTGCTATCTCATATTTCGACTCAGGAGAAACCCTCATCAAATGCAAAGCTCCTGAGCTTTTGCGGAAGGCTGCATGGCTTCYCCAACAGCAGCTTCATACATTCTTAGCGCTGATGGGAGCTATCAAGAGAAACTTCACTGTCGCCGACAACCGAGGTGTCATTAGGAATACTGTTGGTTAGAAATCTTGGCTCGGGTGCAGAGTTAGGGGCAATAGGAGACCGTCTAGTTTAGCTTGGATCCAGATTTAATCGTTCAAGCTGATACATTACAGGTGCTTAAATTCATCCAACAAATGTCCTTCARTCCACTTGGCTTGCTTAAATCCTGTGCAGGATTGTTGATAGTCCTTGGTAGTGTGATATTTGTGGGATAGTTGATTGATTTTGAATATATTTATTACATTAATTATSTATTTTATTTTRCTTTCTTTATGTTAGGACTCTTAGAAGGCACTTGGAGAAAAGGAGGTAATTTTGGTGCATTTTGGAGATAAGAGATAGACAAATTTTAAAGAATGTGATCCASATTAAATCATTTACAATTTAGGATTCATGGGTTTCTTAATCCTATTTATATGTGATATACCTACAATCATCGAGCATTCTAAGTTTTCTTTTAAAGAATATTATTTTTCCTCCATGACAATTTTATAAGTTCTTTATTTTCGGTTGAGGTACTAAAGAGGCTTTGATTCAAGAACAATTGTGAGATTAGCTATTTTATYATCTTGATTATTTTTTAGTATTTACTTACCCATCCTTTTTTCGAGCAATTTAGTCGATAATTTGGTAATCTTATTTTATTAGACTCTTTAATTTTATTAGATTTAAATGAGTGGTAATTTGATAGGGTTATACCTGCTCCACTATCTAATTCCTATCATGAGAGTAGATAATCTAACTCAAAACAAATCAGTTTTGAGTTTGTGGTTATGAATTGGGTCTATGTAGAATTCAATACTACCGAAAACACCAAAATTCTAAAGTATATTAGAGTTTTCTGAGGGTTGTCTTTCGGATTAGGGAGTGATTCTTGAGGTTTCCCATAATCACCTAAATATTAGGAGAGAGATTGGTTGTCAGCAAGTTTTTGGACAATTTAATCAGTTTATTTACGATAATTGAGGTATCTTTGACTAAAATCAAGTTAGAATTAGGGACTTTAACCAAATCTTATGATATATTGTTTCTTACATCTTATTTGCTGTCCCTTGATGTTCTTGTGTTTTTTTAAAATAATTATTAGTTTAATAATATCTTCAAAACCCATCATTTTTTTTATTTTTTGTTAAAGAAATTAATTCGTAGATTTTCTGAGCAAATAAAAGTTAATTATTATTGTTAATAAAACGATATACTAAATTTTATTATATTGACAAGGAAAGTATCATAAAAGATGGCCTTTTGAGCGAAGAAGTGAAGAAGACGATGCTTTGCTTGGAGGGACTGAGAAATATGTTCATCTCTCTCCATCGATTCAGGTTTAAGGAAGCCATGCTTTCGGCTCAATGGACTTTCGCCATCTGTGGTGTAGCTTTGGATTGCTCTGGCAAGCAACACCGAAGGATGCTGGATAATGGCATTGAGGGACTCGGGTAGAATTGTTAATGAGTTTGAGTAAAAAATAAATTTTTTCGTATTGAACTTTAATTGAGTTTGAACTTAAATTTTAAGTTTGGACATAGGTGTGCTCAGGTCGAATGAGTCCAAATTCGAAATAATATTATATATAATTCTTCTGTCTGTTTCGTGTTTTTGCGTAGGTGTGGGAGGTGGGTGTAGTATCTGAAACAGCACTGTTATATTCAATCATAAAAAGAAGATTATTATGTTATATATTATCACTTATTCATTGTTGAAAATAATTTTATGATTGCTTTTTTACTTGTCTCTTGATGTAAGAATAGATATTTAATCTTTTAGATTTTTTTTATTTTAAAATCAAGAATGTGGTTTTATAAGTATTATTATATATATATATATTTATATAGTAATGATTTAATTAATTATTATATATATATATTAAATCAAGAAATTGTATTTGATTGTTTAGATTTTATTGATTGATGTTTTCAATTTTCATGTTTGAATTGTTTTTTATAATTTTTTTATTTTTATTTTTGTCATTATTAAATTGTCAAGTTAAGCTTGAACATGGATCGAACTCACACTTGGCTCAAGCTCAATTTGTCTAAGCTCATTTGAATTGAACTCAAACTTGAGCCAAAAAAAATTAATTTACGCTAAGATGGTCAAATTCGATTCATCCAATCTAACATCCCTACTAGTCGAAGGAAGTGATTGATTTTAATAAAATTTCCTCTTAAAAAGAAAGGTGTCAATACTTATGAGAACAATTGTTATTTATCAAAACTTCAGGGCCTATAGTGAAATTACCAAATATTCTTATACGAGACATTTTTCGCTTGCCRCTGATCATAACCCAATAATTCATACTACAAAATTTTGAATTCAAATCATATTCAACGACCCGCCCCAATAACCCCCTAAAACGAGCACTGCCCCCTAACTCCTAACCCGCGTGAAACCCTAAAAGACCAGAATCCAAGTCACTGCCCGATAATTCATTGACAACCGTCGATCAAAACTTATGGGACGTCCCAAAACCATCTAAAACCGGCCACACGGATTTCCATCAGAACCGTCTATTTTACAAATGAACCAACGGTCTTCCTTCTCCCACTGAACATATCTCACCACATAAATACCCGTCCCATCTGGTGATGGCACCAACCATTCTCCTTCTTCATTACTCATCTTTAGAAGATTTGTGTGAGCTTTTGAGTGTTATCTGAACATGTCTGGCCGAGGAAAAGGTGGCAAGGGTCTTGGAAAGGGTGGTGCCAAGCGTCACCGTAAGGTTCTGAGGGATAATATCCAGGGCATCACGAAGCCGGCGATAAGGCGTCTGGCTCGCAGAGGAGGAGTCAAGCGTATCAGCGGTCTCATCTATGAGGAGACCCGTGGTGTCCTCAAGATCTTTCTAGAGAATGTGATACGTGATGCCGTCACATACACTGAGCACGCCCGTCGCAAGACTGTCACTGCGATGGACGTCGTTTATGCTTTGAAGAGGCAGGGACGCACCCTTTACGGCTTCGGCGGTTGAGATTCTTGGTTTGAGTTGTCGGTTAGGGTTTGCTTTGGATTTACTGTAAATTTCGTAAGCTAGGAGGTTTGCCTATGTTTAATGTTGGTAGATTCTGGCTTTTTTGTTTTGAAATTGGGGCTTATTGGCGAAATCCACCTCAGATCTTGTATCCATTACAATTCGTTTCAATGAAGTTGAACTAGTCTTTCCCTTTTATCTCGTCTCTTGTTATTTAGTCTGAGCTTTAAATTTTGATTCTTTTTGTAGAATTTCAGTTATTGCTGCTGCAATTTCTTTGTTATTTGGATAGATTATTCGTCGTTTTTGCACAAGTACTAGAGGACAATTGAAGATAAAAATTTTATTCGAGTGGCCTTGTAATTGCAGGCATTACAATGTGAGGTCTTTTTGTCCTCCAGAAGAAAGAAGAGCTATCGCTGAACTTCATATATAGCTCGATTTGATTGTTTAGCTTCTTTGGTGTAGCTATCGACATCAGAAATCCTGCATTTACCTCTTCGGAGAACCACAATTTCGGCTTAAATATGCTTATAATCTGAGTAAATGCATCTCGTAGATGAGAATGATAGGGAAGCCAAGCAAACAAAAACTTTTTGCAGGAGATGGATGTATAATCATTTCAGGKACATGGCGTCATATTAACTGAAGACGGCACTTCMGGAATGCATCTTCGTTCGTGCGGTGTCGTGGTGTAGTTGGTTATCACGTCAGTCTAACACACTGAAGGTCTCCGGTTCGAGTCCGGGCGACGCCATTTTTCTTTTGGTTCTATTTATAAATAATCTTGTTTCCTGGACAAACTTTTTGTATGGGCCATGTAACACGAATCTATAGAAGAAGTTGGGCTTCGTATGGTCGTCCATGTAATAAATCTCTTAAAGTTAGACAAGTGTTGGAGCCCATTTCTATTTTTTCTTCTTAGTCCATGATTCTGTGGACCACGAACTACAGAATAGTTTATCGAATGCTGTGGTTGGGCTTGCATTTCTAGATATGTTTGTACTCTTTCATGCCTCTCAAATTTGCTTTCTGCCTCCTCACTACGCCACGGAATTCCTCATGTCCAAGTTCCACATATATCAGACATTACAAAAATACAAATTTGTTATGCCAAAGACTTCTGAGACAAATAGAGGTCTGCATACAATCTTTTGTAAACATTATATTAAATTGAATTTGGATTAGTCTCGTTAGTATGGAGATATCAGGTCTTAAAAGAAAAAACACTAGAATTGGTAGATTTTGAGTAATTAGTGGTTCCCTTTCTTTGAATGGTAGTAGGGAACGAGTTGTAAGGTAGGTTGCAGAAATGAATATTTGAGATAAGGTCGTGGTTTAATCTTTGTTTAGTCTCCATTGTTAAGGTAGGTGGAGTAGAGATAATTCATTTTTCTCTTACTTTCTCTGAAAATGTTTGTTGAAGATAGTACTGAACATGTAGATTTCAAAGGTTCGAGAAATTCATTATTGAAGGTTGACTTGATTTCGAAGAATTAGCATGACCAAAAGGTTAAAACACTATTTTTAGGATTATCAATTAGATTAGGTGAGTCCGTTATGGCTATACTTAAACTTAGCTCAAATGAGTTTAGAAAAATTAAGTCCCAAACTTAGTTTACGGGTTAACTMGAACATAGTCCAAATTCCCGAAAAGGAAAAGGAAAAGAAAAAGAGATAAACATGAGCGCAAAGTGGAACTTTTTTTGCACTCTAATTTGACTTTAAGAAAGGCAAGATAAACATCACTATTGCTTCTCATCAACGACAAAGACAATGACCAGATATTCTCCGAGGCTTTAGGAGGATGTAAGATATATCTTATCCATCACCTCTATCATCTAATAAGCTTATGTGGGATGCATCTTTTTATGTGGATCGATCCCCTTTCGGCTTCATTCAGGCCTTCAAATCTAGATTCCTTTTTTCAGTGCAACTAATGATTATAAGAGTTTCAAGATTCCACCTCTTTTGATAATGACAATTGCTATGATTAGGTTTCATCAAAGTATTTTGATTCGGGACGAAAGGATATGTAAATGCGATAAATATATCTTAATAAGATTAGGTTGAGAAACTGTTTAAGAGATATTCGATTCCTCATTACTTGGACTGATTATTATTGAGTTCTAAGAAAGTATTTTTGAAATCGATTTTATTAGTTAATGCGATTTGTAGGGCAGTTTTACTTCAAACGAAGTTATTTTCATCTCTTCTTCTTCTTCTTCTTCTTTTTATATTTTTTATTTTTTTTACCAATGAAATGGATTGGTTTTTATACCTAAAAATACTAATTTCTTTTTTAAATACACATTTTTGATGCAAGAATTACTTGTTTCCACTATGTTGAAAGAAGGGACTTCTCCCATCAATGTATGCCCTTATTGATATGTACATGTTCAGAAGAGTGAAATTGATCAATTAGTAAGGGATATGGAGATCATACAACTGAGTATGATTTTGATGGCCATCGTCTTGGCTATCTAGAAGTGTCCATCATCTAGACTTGATCCCATTAAATTATTTTTTCTCCAATGCTCTTACCGTTCTCTTATTTGCTTTTAGATAATATAAGAATTAAGTTATTCAACTAATAGAAATAGTAATCCAAAATTAGCTATTTATGAGAGGGGAATAGCTATCCCTAGAAATGTAGTGCTCTGATGTTTTAATGAATTAGATCCTTTAAAAGGAAAAAAAAAAAAAAAAAAAGACGAATTCACATTTTTGTTATGGTGCATGTATCGAATCTGTGGAAGTGGGGCTTCGTATGGTCTAAATGATTCTGTGCCCGAGCTCTATTGTTTTTTGTGAATCCACAATGCGGCATCGYGGCGTAGTTGGTTATCACGTGAGTCTAACATACTGAGGGTCTAGAGTTCGAGTCCGGGGGACGCCAATATATTTTTGATCTATTCATAAGGAATCCTGTTTCTTGGACCAACCTCTCTCGTATGGTCCATGAATTGAATCTGTTAAAGTTGGACATGCTTTGAGGCCCATTTATCCTTTTTCCACTTTWGTCCATGATTTTGCGGACCATGAGCTACAGAATTTTTGGTGGAGTGATGTTGTTGGGCCTCCATTTCAATTTTTTTTAAAAAAAATAATTTTCTACTCTTTTATGTCTCTCACGCCTCTCCCCCTCCCGTCTCGAATCCTTAGGTCCAAATTCAAATTCACATATACGAGACATTACGAAATATAAATTTGTATGCCAAAATGACGCTTTTATGCTCTGATTTAATGTTAATTTGGSTAAAATAAATTTCGCATGTGATTTTAACTTTTGTTGATTGTGAGAATTAAAAAACAAAAAATTAAAGTCGGGTGGCGCAAGAGGAAGCCTCCCACTACAAAGCAAGTTGGTGAGAGGCTGGACAACAACGTCTGTGGTCCGAAAAGACTCAGCCGTTAGTGGGTTAATATGAACCAATCAGTCAAGTGATTAAGAGGCTTATAAAACAAATAATAAGTAGAGGGCTTTTAAAGTAATTTTGGTAGAAGTTTAATAAAAATAAACAATTTTGATGCACGACAGATAAAGCYAAACCAATGCTAGAAATGAAGATTGGCTAGAACATTACAATAATAGGGTTATCGATTAAAAATAGATGAGTCGAGTTTGGTCATATTTAAATTTAATCCAAATAAATTTAATAAATTTAATTTATGAGTCGAGTTCAGACTTTATCCAAATTCGTTAAAAAAAAAAAAAAATGAGGGCAAAGTGAAATTTTCTTTGCACTATCTTATACTATATAAGTTGACTTTAACAAAGTGTGAAGATGAASATCAGTAACATCTGAGGTAGGCTTTAAATATATATAGTTATTATTCATCTCTTTTRTCATCATCTAAAGAATTTCTTAAAACTTTAACTTCAGATTAATAATTAATAACTTGAAAATTTACAATCAGATCATTATAATATGAATAAAGCCTTTTAATCAGTAAAGCTAAATCAACCGTCTTAAAATGTACTAAAACAAAGAAGAAGAAATTGAATGTCCATGATATCCATTTGTTCCCCCTTAGTGTCGGGAAGGTTCTTTTTTTTTTTTTATTCGTTTATGCTTCTTTTAGTACCTTGATGAGAGTTGGTAGTTGGTGTATTATTCCACTATTCCATTTATGTGTTAATAGTAAGCCATGTGGCACTGCTCGTATCATGTTTTTGGTCTATATTGACTTGATAAAATATTATAATAATAAGATATTTAATGAGATTAAATAAGTTGTACACATGTACAATACTTAGAAAATTGGTTGAAATTGAAGATAAATCTTGTATATTTTATGTAAGAGYATTACTGTTGTAGTTGAATACTGTGACTCGTCATCTCATAATGAAAGTGATCCACCATATTTCACTCCAATGGCTCATAAGCTTATGTCGGTCAATCGGCTCTTGGGCTTCATCCAGGCCTTCAAATCAGATCTAAAGTTTTAGTGCAACTAATGATTGTTGTGAGAGTTTGATCACCTCTTTTGATAGATACTACCACTATAATTGCTATGATATRCTYCGTTTGGAGTTTCAGTTTCATTAATACAATTATAATTTAAAATATATTAGCTAGTKTCTTCGTCCAGCATACTTGTCTCCCTACTCTCTTTTCTCCAGGCCATTAGCTAATAAGATTTGTTTGATTAGACTGAGGGAGGGCATATGGTTTCCTAACCTAAAATCGGCTACACTTCCTCTCTTGCGGGCTTGGAGAAACTGACGAGAAAGATTATCTAATGTCACTCAAAATTAATGATGACGATTCACTAATCCTAAGGAGAATCTTTAAAACTATTATTTTAATTTTGTTTTCATTCTGGGTTTTGTCAAGTTTCTTTGTTGTAGTGATTACAGTTTACTTTCTGGCAGTACACAACTGCATGTGTGGCGATCTATAAACGGATTATCTGAAAACTACAAATGAAAGAACAAACACTACTTTGGCTTCGCTAGTGAAGTGGGGTTCTGTCAACTTGGTTCATCCAAAGTCCACGTATTCTCCTAGTTGTTTCTTTCTCAGGTCTTCATCATCGTTTTCGTCCAGGTTGTATGTTTCCTTCTATTACCTGTTTCGGTAAATTACGGCTCCATGCGTAAAAAGTTGTCTTATAAGACTAATGTACAAGGTTGTCTCTAACATAAATATCAGGTCAAGAAATTGCATTTCTAGTGGTTACGTGATAACACCGAATACTTACTTACTGGCTAAGGAAAACTTTTACTGAAGATTTAGAAATTTACTGTTCCTCATTCAATTATTGGCTCGAATGTTTTGAATAATGGTGGGGAAGGTGGGTTGGAGAACATTTGAAAGCGATGATAAAGGGTTTAAAATAAAAATGATGACAAAAATTGAGTTGTTGGGCTCTATATATAGGTGCGATCTGGAGAGAATTGCTATCACTTCTTTGTCCTCTCACCAGGAGATTCTAGGCAGAGATATAAACCTAGCTAGGGGTTCACATACCTCCGTCGTGTTTGCTCTTATTGTAGACAAATAATGTCTGTCAATATAACAGCAATCAAAACCTCTTCAAATGGAGCGTGGCAAGGTGATAATCCCCTTCATTTTGCCTTCCCGATGCTGATAGTCCAAACCACACTAATTCTTGTGGTCAGTCGTCTCTTTGCGTTCCTTCTCAGTCCTCTCCGGCAACCCAAAGTCATTGCGGAGATCCTCGTACGCTTTTCTCACCCTTTTAACCTAGTATATCTTGAAAAAGCAAAGAGAAATATACTTTTCCCCAACTTTTATAAACTTTCTACTTATTCTACTTATGTGCGGCAAGTTCTTTAGATTTTTCAAATCGACAAACCAACCTTTTATGCAAAAGTTTGTATAAGAATTGATTTTTTTTTCTTGATTGTTTCACCAACTTTTGATGACATCCAGAGCTTACAAAGTACCGTTACACTTTTGTTACCACTGAGCAGGGTGGGATTATTCTTGGGCCGTCAGCTTTTGGACGAAACCAAGAATACATGCAGTGGATATTCCCGGAATGGAGTACGCCAATACTCGAGTCAGTGGCAAGCATAGGCCTTCTCTTCTTCCTTTTCTTGGTAGGACTTGAACTTGATTTATCTTCAATACGAAGAAGTGGCAGAAGGGCGTTTAGCATAGCAGTTGCTGGAATTTCCCTTCCATTCATTCTCGGCATTGGCATCGCTTTTGTATTCCGCAAAACAGTAGATGGAGCTGACAAAGTCGGGTTTGCTCAGTACTTGGTGTTCATGGGAGTTGCTCTTTCGATCACTGCCTTCCCAGTCCTTGCTCGGATCTTGGCTGAGCTTAAACTACTCACGACTCATGTTGGTGAAACAGCCATGGCTGCGGCTGCCTTCAATGACATTGCGGCATGGATTTTACTAGCTCTTGCTATTGCTCTAACTGCTGAGGGAGCTGATGGGCCACAGAAGAGTCCGTTGATATCCATATGGGTTCTTTTAACAGGGGTTGCTTTTGTTGCTTTTATGATGGTAATTATTAGGCCGGCCATGAAATGGGTAGCTCGGCGATGCATACCAGAACATGATACAGTCGATGAGGCCTACATCTGCTTAACCCTAGCTGGAGTTATGGTATCCGGTTTCATAACTGATCTCRTAGGTATACATGGCATTTTYGGCGCATTTGTTTTTGGGTTGACAATACCTAAAGGAGGATACTTTGCCCAGAGATTGATTGAAAGGATTGAAGATTTTGTTTCGGGATTACTCCTCCCTCTGTATTTTGCATCTAGTGGGCTGAAAACGGATGTTGCCCAGATTCGGGGTGCCGAGGCGTGGGGTCTTCTGCTGCTGGTGATCGCAACCGCTTGTACGGGAAAGATCTTAGGGACGTTCTTGGTGGCCATGCTGTGCAAGATGCCCGCTAGAGAGTCAATAACTCTTGGTTTCTTGATGAATACCAAGGGGTTGGTGGAGCTCATTGTTCTCAACATTGGCAAGGAGAAGAAGGTACGATTTGATAAATTATATTTCCTCCATTTTTGTAAAGTTTGTCAAATAATGAAAAATATACAAATTAGGGAGATAATAAATTAGTTCGAAATTATTGATCATTAAATTATTGATATTTTTATTTTATATTAAAAAAAGAATATGAATATAATATATTCGGAATCAAAATTTATTTTTGAGAAATGAGAGTAAATGTAAAAATATTAAGAGAGCGAGATGATATTTTATTTGATGAAAATTTTATATAAAATTTAAAAATATTAATTCCATATAAAAAAAAATTCTAAAACGTTGGGGAAATTGTCGCCCCTCACCATCCCGGGTCCTTGGACATACCTTCGAAATTTAACGGGGTAGCATCTTTACATGTTTTAACATGTATAATTACGAGGTGCTTAACGAATTTAATATCATCTCTGGTTGCAGTGAAGTATAATAGAAACCTGGTATATGCGCGAATAAAATTTTCATGGATTGCTAATGATAACGATCAACCGTTCCTTTCTAGGTTCTGAACGACGAAGTGTTCGCCATATTGGTCCTGATGGCACTTTTCACCACCTTCATAACAACTCCGGTGGTCATGGCAATCTACAAACCTGCCCGTGCATCCTTTCACTCTCACAAAAGGTTACAGTCGRTCTCTGACAGCGACAGCACCAAAAACAAGCTCCGAATCCTGGCCTGCGTCCACGGCCCTGTCAACATTCCTTCTATCATCAATCTCGTTGAGTCAACTCGCTCCACCACCAAGTCCACACTCAAGCTTTACATAATGCASCTCGTCGAGCTCACCGAACGATCGTCRTCAATCCTCATGGTGCAGCGGCTCCGAAAGAACGGCTTACCATGTATCAACCGTAGACGTCGCGGAGAGTTACACGACCGAGTTGCAGTGGCTTTCCAAGCCTATGGTCAACTCGGCCGAGTCAGCGTTAGTCCGACAACTGCCATATCAGCATTGTCAACGATGCATGAAGACATATGCCACGTGGCTGAAAATAAGAGAGTGAATTTGGTAATACTGCCCTTTCACAAGCAGTGGACAGAAACTAACGGGAAGTTTGAAGTAGAAAATGTGGGCCATGGTTGGAGAGGGGTTAATCAGAAGGTGCTAAAGGARGCACCTTGTACGGTGGCGGTGATAGTGGATCGTGGTTTAGGTATTGGSCCCGACAAAACCGACCCTGAGGGAAAACCACAGAGGGTGGGCATACTATTCTTTGGTGGACCAGATGACAGAGTAGTCCTTGACTTCGGTGCTAGAATGGCTGAACATCCGGCCGTTAAAGTGACAGTTATTAGGTTTTTTGCAAAACAAAACGACTACGGGTTGACGCTGCAGCCATCTCCGGCGAACRGTGCAGAGAAGGCTCATGAGTTCTCAACTTCTATAATAAACCTCCGAAAGGAGAAGGTACAAAACTATCAACTACACCTCTAAGGAAAATATCAAATTATGCGACAATGTTTGATTCGATAAGTTCTGTCTGGAAATGTTTCAGGAAATGGACGATGTAGCAGTAGGGGAGTTCCAAAGCAGGTGGAAACGAGTTGCTGAGTACGCAGAGAAGGTAACATGCAACATTGTGGAAGGAGTGTCGAGCATAGGAAGAAGTGGAGATTTTGACCTAATTATTGTMGGTAAAGGACGTCGGAGCCCCTTAATTTTGTTAGCGGAGATAGCTAACCGCCAGGCTGAGCATCCGGAACTAGGACAGATAGGAGATCTTTTGGCATCGGCAGACCAAGGCATGGTGTCTTCTGTTCTGGTCATTCAGCAGCATGATATGTCTGAGGAGATCCCGGTGTCGGTGATGTCTCACGGAGAGGATTCTAAAATCACAGCCTATCCGGTTTAATAATCAAGAGAGCAACATGTATAGTTCAATATAAAACATGTAACTAATAAGCATCAGATGCCGGTGCCTTTGGAAAGATCATAAACGCCACACCCCGACCCCAAAGATGAAGTCCCGGGGGGGGGGGGGGGGGNAAGGGGGAAGAGGGATAAAATAAAACAGCAGTTACTGCTGCTGTGCTGGAACTCTGCCGTTTCTATAATGTCCGGCAATATTTTCTTTTGTCCACTCCGGCGGGGGAATCCAAGAGAAAGGAGCTGTCATATCGACTAAGGCGTGATGTCGCTTCTATAATTTTCTACAGTCAAAATATTCAATGCGTGGTAAACTATAAATTTGGGTTTTATTTGCTTCAATTACGATCAGAATTCACCGTTTTACTTTATTTTTTTTTTACTCACAAGTTATTAATGATTTTAGAAATATTATGAATGTGATGATGTAATTTAAATTTTAGTATCATCTTTATTATAATTTTATGTATACAAAAAAAATAAATAACATTACGTAACGTTATGTGTAATTACTTCGTTTCTTTAAAATGATACGTTAAATCAGTACGTATTAAGAAGTTATAATAATACATGAATAAAAAAATAAAATTAAACGGAAAACTCTAATCAAAATTAGTGATACTTTAAAAAAAAACCTATAAATTAGGAATTGCTTTTAAAACCACTAGAACAATACTATTAAAATTTTTCTATTAAAAAAGAAAAATATAAAAAATAGAACGGTCAACGTATATCTTCTGGCACTTTTATTTGCCTTTTGAAAAACAAAAATATATATACCAATTCCGTATTAGGAATAATTCTGTAATTTTTATTCATATCCTTTAAGAATATTCAACTTTTTAAACATCTGATACGAACATTTAAAAAGAATAATCAGATCTGTATTGTTCGCTCCTACCCAAATTTCTATTTTATTCCTATTCTTTTTTTTTTTCCCTCTTTTTTCTGTTAATTATATTCTGGGTTTCAGAAAAGTGCTGTAAATATATTTGATAACATAAGATTATATGCATGTACAGTAGCATTCAAAAGCACATATACATTTCGTATGTATATATATATATTACATATTTATATACGAATAAATGTCACAACGGTTCATAAATTATAGATTTCAATTCATAAAGTTTCAATTTACGGTTCATCAAAATAGTAAATTAATATCAAAACGTTAAACAAAGATTTTTTACGATTTACGATTATCGATTATAGAAACGAGTAAGTTGTGATTTTTATTATAATAAAAAAATAAAAAATTTAACAAAATATTTTTTCAAATTATTATATAATTTTTGAATTTCTAAATAAAATTTGATTCGAAACGCGATGTTTGTTTTGCTTTCCTCTTGTTTATGCGTGCTAATGCTATAAGATGATTTTGTTTATAATGAATTCATACATAATAAGTAAAGGTATACCTCATATACAATTATACACCCATATTACTGCTGGAAGCATATTCCCATATTATACTCCATATCACTCTATTTATAATATTTTGTCTAAAAAGAAATTGTATATTTGATTATATAAAGAAAAACAAAAGTACAAGGAAAACATATGCAACATGTGGGCAGCTCTAGGGGACCTCACCCTGTTACTGCAACAACAGAGATAAACTCTTTACTTGGTGGGAGTTGGCACTTAAACTATGCCATACATTTAACGTTTTCAATGCCATAATTAATTATTTTTTTTAAATATCGTGCTTTATTTATAATTTATAAGAAAAATCGTGAATTTTACGATTCAACTATTCCTATTTAAACGTCCTTCATCTTTATTTTTACTATGTCTTYAATTTATTTACGATAAAYTTTTTTTTACTTATCATCACTTTTCTTTGGATGGTARAAAAAATGTGTCATTTACGTGACTTTTAGTTAAAAGATAGAATTATTATTTAAGGATAATTTTATCATTTTAACACCTTATTCCTTCTCCCCTCCTAACTCGAAGGGGTTGCTCTCATTTGCAAGAACCCATTTAATTTCTTCTTTACATCCATTTCTTCACCACCTTCTTCCTTTGTTATGCAAATCTCTCAATGCTGTYTACATCCATTTCTTACCCAACCTTAATCATACGCTATTATAGCTGGGTSTCTTAATTGTTTGAACCATCAATAAACTGAATGTTCCTGAAAAAGCTTTCTTTTCCGAACTCTTCTCCTGGAAAATGGCGACTGCCAATCTGAGTGGTGCTGTGCATCCCACCAGACTTTGAATTCACCTCTTCACCACTCACTAATCCTTGAAGCACTSCCGGCTAGGTGGGTTAAAAAAGAGACTGTCCAATAACGGGAAAACATGTTGGTTCCTGGAACTAACGAGAAAACAGTAGAGTTGTAAACAGGTATTGAATCAAAAGGGACAAAAAGTTGTAAACAGAACGAGGGAAAAAATCATATGATAATTGGTTAGGTCAGGGGAAGAACTACAGAAAAATTATGCACCCCAGTAATCCTGATCAGAATAAACATGTTTACAGATATTCTGATTCTAAGGGATTGCCTGATGTTAAAGGAAGGATATTAYGTCTTAATGCGTGATTGATTTTCTGAATTATGATTACATTAAAGTAGGTTAGGTTGTGGATCTAGAATAGATAAATTGAGAGTGATAGAAGGATCATATCTTGTACATAACTACATTCCTAGAATAACTCACRTGATTATAGTAGCTCCGCCTAGATGTCRGAGTGTATTGTACATAATACTTATTCAATCAAAGACTTATTCCTTCTTCTCCATTTTACAAATTCTAGTTATACAATCTCTAAGTCTCAGGTGCAATGTTTTGACAAAATCTGGTGACCTTCTACTGTCAAGGCATCCCCAAGTTAGGACACACAGAATTCTCTTGCTCTGCACAATAACAATGTCAAGAGAAACTAGATTTTTTAAAACAGAGCAATAGGAGATTTCTTCATTCACCTGTTTAAAAGGATTACAATGATTATTTACTTATTTRTTCTTTGTGTAATTGGAAAGGTTCTCTTCTTCAAACGCCTGAATGATTCTCTTGAGATGACATTCTTTTTAAGAAGATAGCCTGCAGGCTTCATAGCCTCAGCTCGCAATCCTACAAATCAGCATTAACGGGTTTTAATTGAATCGGGTTTTATAAATAGTTTTAGATTCATTTTTCATAAGAAAATTTCTCTTAAATGATAATTCTAACTTTTAATTAAAATTCATATAAATGGCACATGCTTTGTGTCACAGGACTCCGTCCATAAAAGTGGTGGCGATATAAAAAAAAAAAAAATGTGTTTCGTAAATAGATCAAGGATATAAATAATTTTTATAAGAAAAATGATGAGTGACATTTAGAGAAAAGGAAGGATAGTTGAATGGCAAAAATCAGGATTTTTTCTAATTTATWTTTAGTGTTCTTGTAAACTTTGAAGCTTAATCCTACGATTAAAAAAACAATTAAATTAAATTAATTTTAAATATTTCTTAATAATATTTATTCTTACTTATTTTTATTGCATTACCAGAGTCATTAAACAAACATCTACATAAGCCCCTTATATGTGACAGCAATATTAAGACAATGGTAAATAATTAAATGACGAGTTATATAATAAACATGAGATAACTTATAATTAACGTTATTAAAAACTATTAAAAGCCTCAAAACATTTTCATGAGTATCTCAATTAGCTGGAAACAAAGACAAATTTTATACATTATGGATGAAAAATGCACAAGAAGGTTCATCTATCAATTTTATATTTTAAATTTTTATTTAAATCATCAGTTAGTAATTCATGAAAAATAATGAATAAAAAATAATTCATGAATCGAGTTAATAATTTTTAAACCGCAATTCGGTTTCAATTCAATTCGGCAATTATGGTTGAACCGTGGTTGTTGGGTCTCCATACACACAAGATACTAAATTCAACCACTAATTTGTTTCAACGTTGATTTGAATTACTGGTCAGGATCTTCACGTGGAATTCTTCTCTTGGAACTGAGGAAGAGACGACAGACCTGGAGAAGTTGGATAACCAGGAAATTGGGAAACGAACAACATCTGCGCCAAAAAGAACATCATTAATATTATATATAAAAATTAATTACAATTCATTATGTGTTAGTGCGGCACCAACATATATGATCAGGTCCCATGCATTTGGAGAAAAGCATCCCACTCAATATTTGTTCTATAACTTTCGCCGTCCACTTAATGGCGTTATATATGTTGCTTAGRTTAACTTATAGAATCAAACCCACCCTGTGACTGTGAGTATCATTATGGCTTTCAACATAACCTCCATTAAAACCGCATCCGCTGGTGCATGGGAAGGGGATAATCCCCTTCAGTTCGCCTTCCCCTTACTTATCATTCAAACCACCATAGTCATCCTTATCAGTCGCAGCCTTGTTTTCCTTCTCAAACCCTTGCGGCAGCCCAAAGTTGTTGCAGAGATACTAGTACGTTCTCATTTACGTATACATTCTGATGTGCAATACATCACAAATGTGCATTTTCCAACTTCTTGAATTGCATGCGTTGATTTTGTTGATTTTATATCTTGAATTATCTATCAGTTCTTATTTATGTTTTTGTTTGAGTTCAGGGTGGAATCTTGCTTGGACCCTCTGCTCTTGGGCGAAATGAAAACTTCATGCGGTGGGTTTTTCCAACATGGAGCACTCCAATCCTTGAATCTGTAGCAAGCCTGGGGCTTTTGTTCTTCTTGTTTCTTGTCGGCCTTGAGCTCGACTTAACCATTGTACGGAGGAGTGGAAAGAAGGCTTTAGGCATAGCTGCTGCTGGCATATCCTTACCTTTCCTCTTTGCTACAGGAGTTACCTTCCTTCTAAGAAAAGCAGTCAAGGGAATCGATCGTGTAGGGTATGCTCAGTCCCTCATGTTCATGGGAGTTTCCCTCTCTATCACTGCCTTCCCTGTGCTTGCCCGCATTCTAGCAGAGCTTAAGCTGCTCACGACAGAGGTTGGCCAAACTGCAATGGCTGCTGCTGCATTCAATGACGTTGCTGCATGGATACTGCTGGCTTTAGCAGTGGCTGTGGCAGGTGGGAGTCACAGCAGCCCTTTGGTGTCAGTATGGGTTCTTCTCTCTGGTATTGCTTTTGTTGCTTTCATGCTCATTGTTGTCCGACCAGTAATGAACTGGGTGGCTAGAAAAAGCTCATCGGGGAATAATGACATTGTAGACGAAGCTTACATGTGCTTAACCTTCGCCGGAGTGATGTTAAGCGGATTTATGACTGATCTTATCGGTATTCATGCTATATTTGGTGCGTTTATCTTCGGATTAACCATTCCGAAAGACGGAGAATTTGCAGGAAAGTTGATAAAACGAATTGAAGACTTTGTTTCCGGTTTACTACTGCCACTGTACTTTGCTTCAAGTGGATTAAAAACTAATGTTGCTAAAATAAATGGCCTGGAGTCATGGGGACTTCTGTTTCTCGTTATTTCGACGGCTTGTGCCGGGAAAATATTAGGGACGTTTGTGGTGGCGATGCTGTGTATGATTCCGGCGAGGGACTGTCTGGCACTGGGCGTATTAATGAACACCAAAGGGCTGGTGGAGCTCATCGTTCTCAACATCGGAAAAGAGAAGAAGGTACATTTAGCTTTTAAATCTTTATATTCCAAATACAATAGATTTTAAAAAATGTCCCCTAGGTTCAATCTTTTGGCTCCCTCTCCGCCATATAATAATCTTTCCGTTTCAAATAACTATCTATCCCAATAAAAATTACTAAGTATTAATGAATACTTTTTTTGTTCTTTCATGAATATTCTTAAAAAATGGTAATTTAGACATTCTTTTAATTTCTTATAATTTTTTAATGCTTTAACTCTTTTAACACATTGGAAASAAAATCCTAAACTTACTCAATCAKAGGCAAAATATGAAAGAAAATTTTRAATATGTTATCAATTTCCTAAATGAATAAGTAATTTAAAAAATTTTATCCAAATTAATAATTATTTTAAAAGTGAGACAGTATCATGTAAAGTATATATTGATTTTTTGAGATTCTAATTTCTACTTTAATCTTCATAATGTGCATATCATTTATCATGAAGCCATGTGTTCATTTGGTAGCGAAATTGATAAATGGGTTGGTCAAGAGTAGCCGCCTAGGAGAATCTAATGCTTGTTGAGTAATAAATTAAGTGTAATTCATGAAATTTCTCACTTCATTTTATTCTTTATGCATTATTATATTTTATTCAAAAGCCGTCTAGTGGAACTGGAAAATGACTTGTCAATGATCCAAATAGTATTTAAAGAGAGGGACCAATAAGTTCATAATCTTTTTTATTTTATTTTATTTTATCAAAGTCTTTATCATTTCTTTTGCACAGTCACTAAAATCACTAGATCAGGATGACTGACTAATCCCATCATCAATTTGACTTTGGGAATATATGGTGAGGAGCCACCACTAGAAAATAACGTATTTTTCAATACTTAGAAGCTATATAAAATTCTATTCTTGGGCTTTTTGATTTGGAGAAGATTTTATTCTTCCAATGGAACGAAGAAAATACGTGATTTAAAATATATTCGGACAGTATCTAAGTGATCTTTTCTTTCTTGTCCACTGCTAAAAGCTAACCATAGATTGATAATATTCCATTGTTCCCATGGAAAAGGGGGGCAGCGGACATGAACTTCCTCATCCAACATGATTTTGAGCCGATGCATAATATTTCGAGACATGTTATATCGATATAAGATGTTAATGTGAGTAATGAAAATTAATTATCGTATGTCAAGATCTATTTAAAGTTAACGATAATTAGGGGCCGTGCTACATGGAGGCACGGAGTGGCCTTAGCCCCTAAAATGTTTAAAAATTTAATTTTATACGTATAAAAAAAATAAAATTGAAATCCAAATATTGAAAATGTATAATTTYACCTCGAGAATTATTTGACTATCCAAAATTAATTTTTTGACTCCGTACTATTYTTTTACTGAGGTTTTGTGTTCTTGTATAGGTATTGGATGACAAGATGTTCGCCATCTTAGTAATAATGGCACTTGTTACCACTTTCATGACAACTCCAACTGTGAGTATCATATATAAACCAATGCGCTGTATTAGGCCTATACTCCGGCAGAAGTCCTTAACGTCAAAAAAGTCGAGGGAGGAGCTCCGGGTTGTTGCATGTGTCCGCGGCCCGAGAGATTCATCCTCAATAATAAATCTCATCGAGTCTGCCCGATCAAGTAAGAGCTCTGCCATGAAACTTTATGTAATGCAGCTGCTTGAACTAACTGATCGATCTTCGTCTATGATCATGGTTCGACGTGCACGTAGGAATGGGTTTCCCTTCATTGGACGCTACCGTCAAGGCGAAGTAAGCGACCAAATTGCAGCTAAATTCTCAGTGTACAGCCAACTTGGCCAAGTCACGGTTCGACCGACCACATCAATATCAGGATTCTCTATGATGCACGAGGATATTTGCCACATAGCAGAGAAGAAGAGGGCAGAAATGATCATTTTGCCCTTCCACAAGCAGTGGAGGTGGGAAGGTGATCAAGAAATGGAGGTAAATTCAGGTAACGGATGGAGAATGGTCAACCAAAATGTGGTACTAAATTCTCCATGCTCGGTAGCATTGTTGGTAGATCGCGAGTTTGGTGCTGCACCCCAGCAGAGTTTAGGTAGTCGTGCTATTACAAAGAGAGTGTGTATTCTCTTCCTGGGAGGGCCAGACAGCCGCAAGGCTTTGGAAATAGGTTGCAGAATGGCAGAACATCCCGCAGTTGCAGTTAGCGTTATCAATTTCACCAAGTTCGGAGGGCAAGAGGAGACGCCTTCGTCGGAAGAGTTAGTTGAGAACGGTGCTGAGATCACTATCACCCCTGAAACCTGTGTAAGCCAGAAGGTAACTTACTTGTTTAACATCAAATTCCATGCCAACTACACGAACCCGCAGAGTACATTGTAAGTATTCATATGCAGCTCTTTTTCACTTCTTACAGGACTTGGACGGGACCATCATAAGGGAGCTCAGAAGTARKTYGGACAGGACAGTGGAGCTCATAGAAAAGGAGACGGATGACATTGTCGCGGAAGTGCTTGCAATAGGGCAGAGAGGAGAGTTCGACCTAGTAATGTTGGGTAAAGGAAGGTTTGCACCGGCAGTGACTGTCAAACTGGAAAACCGCAATTGCGAGTATAATGAGCTAGGACACCTTGGAGACCTGTTGGCCGCCGCAGGGAAAGGTATAAAGTGCTCAGTACTCGTAATCCAGCAACATGATTCCTCTCAGGAACTTAAGATCCCAAACACAAAGAAGGCGAATTACGGGACAACTGAGAAATGCATTATAGACCTGTGACCAAGGAAGCTCTATTCTCGGATGATAAGATTTGGATTYAGCACTTTTCTGGTGTAAATAAATAATGTAATAATGTATCCTTCCTTCACTATGCTCGGACATTTCTAAATTTATAAAGGCCTTCTCCAAGACCCCCTTCTTAAATGATTAAAATTAAAATGAAACAAATTGGATATTTCTTGCTTTGTTAAGATGTAATTCCAACTAGCACCTCAAAACAAGTCTAATGAATACAATTGATCTGGTTTGAAGAAATAGTGAACAAAGATCGATAGGCTCATATTGGTGTTAAAAGAAAAACAAGCATTAGATAAACTAAGTATATATAGATGTCTTTTTATCCGATTTGTATAGCCAGAATACGTAGCAATAAGATCTCTTGCTATACAATAAACAAAGGTATCACGAGAAAGTATTAGCAAAATCCATTCCAATCTCTGCAGAACTGATGGCSGAACATATTATAATTGAGCCACAGTAGTAACAAGCAAAGCAAAAAAGCTAATGAAATTAATGGCAAAAAGTTGACAGTTACAGCCTTTAACAAATTCAAATGCAATAATCTMTGTTGAAAACCAAGAATATGTGCCTTCAGTCCTCGCAAGTTCAAAGCAGCAGCCTATCCTTTTCACCTTTCTGGGCGGGCAGCCCAGTGAGTCGTAGTTTTACATATGTAGACTATGTTCAACAGACAAGCCCTTCCAAACTTCTTAATGGATTCGATCAAATTTGGAAGGAAAAATAATTTTCAAGAAAGCGATGGAAATGGAACTTACAAACCTTACCGAAAACCTCCTCCAGTCCACTCGTCATCAGTTTTTCCATTATAACCTACATGCTTACTATCAGATGCATTCCGGTAAAAATCGTCTTTGTTGTCATCCCAACCTGCCCAACTATCTCCGTTATGGGATGCTGTCCCTTTTGTGGACACCTCTTTCCTACCATCTGTACTATCCCAATCATCCCAGGAACCTGAGCTGACAGAAYTAAATTGCCGACCAGATGATGGCTGYCCTCCACCAGAAGAATTCCATCCTTTAGAATCCTGGCCAAACTCCTGATAATAACCATTTCTCTCGTTTTCACTTCTTTGCCAGCCATCATTCTTCCAGCCAGAGCTACCTTCCTTAGTATACTCTTCAACCTTTTGTGAAGCCAAAGCCATGACCCCTTTCATGATCCCCCATGTCTTCTGTCCAATCTCCGTTGTTTTTGCAGTCATAACACTGACAGTTTCATTCACCTTGTAATCATAGCCCCCCTCCCTTACCTACAAAAACATAGCCATGCATCTTGCTTACTTTACATAATCATCGACTCAGAAATACTTTAACTGATAGACCTCGAGTGAGAGAACAAAAGGCACAAAGCATAAAAATCCACCAGACTTTATTTAATGACAACACTTGCTACTAGCACAAAAACCAGAAAACCCAGAAAAGCTAGCTCCTTTGGAAGATGAACTCTAAAATAAAGTTAGACATAAAGACTTCCTAACTTCTTTCACATAGGCAAGACAAATAAAATAACAAAGTTGTTAAATGCTATAAAATCCTGATTAAACTCCATTACAACCAAAATTTCAGTTGTTTATCTTTTATCACCAATATGGTAGGAACCCCTTGAACCCCTTGCTCCAGTCCAAGTGAAGCAACCTTACTAGTCTTGTAATTATTGACCTTACTTTCAAATCAYAAAGGAAAGCTAATACTCTTCAGCGTTCCTACAAGCTAATTCTAGATAAATCAAGTCTATGCTCTAGGATTTCAATGTAATAGTATCACTGAAGACGAATCAAGAGCACCTACATATAACTCTAACAAATGAAGACCACTTGCAACCGTGTGCTTTAGAAGCTATAGTCTAATAGAAGTGAACAGTAAGCCTGATAGAAGTCATCTACATGCTCCAAAGACAGTCACCAACTCGTCCTATAATTCTGAACCCTACTGGCACATCTTTGCCTACAGATCCCCCCTCACAACTTCCCATCACACAACYACACGACAACAAGAACAGAAACAGCAGAATGTGAAAATTAGTTAAACTAAAAGATGTGGGGCTGCTTAATTGCAAGAATCAAGAAATTCCAAATACTTGGGGTTAAAACACTACAGCACTTCACAGACTACATATTTCCAACTGTAACAAGACAAAATACATGCTCAAGATCCACCACAAGATACAGGCTCAAAGACGCAAACTGAAATTTATTTTATCACGTGGCTAACTTGTAGTATAGCTGAACAATCACAAGTTGTTAATCAGCTCCATCATAAGTAGCTATCGAAAAGGAAAAAAATTATCTTTTCTTGTAATGTAGCTCAATGCATCCATGGTCGATACAATCAAAGAACAATAACAAAATAGTATAGAAACAATAAGTTGAGAAAATTATGGTATTTCTCCRCAACCTTGGTACATGATCAGAGAAGTTTCTCGAATATAAAGAAGCCATTAGCATGAGAGGATTTAAGAACTTCTGAGGAGAAAATGGAAGAGCAAGCAGGTTATTTTCATGAAAGACACTAGGACCTGCAGTTCAATTGCAATGCAGTACAAGTTTTCCCTACCTTCCATAACCCAATCTATTTTGTATCATCTTCCTTGTATAATGTGGTGCAATTGGTCATATTGGTAGTGGCTTACGAGTAGCTTCACAAACAGCAAGTCATTGGATTTCCAACAGGCACTATGAGAGGCAAAACTCTAATCTAAATTCCCATTGCCAATGTAGTCAACTACTCACCCTGTTTAGGACCAGGGATGTTTTTTACTTTCCTTATGGTAGATGGAACACACAAACCACCCTAGTTCACATCAAGAGCTCCAGTAATCTCGTTATTGCTTGCATGCCACTTGCGCATGCATGCCKTATGTTGGCAGAGATTTATACATGCTTCCGCACTACTAATATAAATAAATGACATACTACTTATCAACCCAAAAATACAACCTAATGGCTTAAGCCAACTAAACCCCGATAATTTACATTCAAGAAAATAACAATGGTCTTGAGAAAGAGTCACAGGAACCTCCACAAAGGAAGCATGTCAATGTCAACCAAACTGAAATATACATATCTGGTACTATCTTAAATATGTGATGATCTAAACAAAAGGTTCCTTCTGGCACTAATACCTCCCTAGTACAGATGGAACATTCATTCAGATGGCAATGGGTGCTAAAGTTTAGCATACAGAAGACTACTTCTCATGAATAGTATTGCTAGAAAAACTGGATAAAAAAGTATTCTAAACATTAATGGTTAAGGAATGGTCTCGTTCTTGTAGGCAGACCTTGGTTTTAACATGCATTAGAAGAAAAGTAGAATCAACAAAAACCAAGGAAAGATACAAGTCATTTAGCTATTTAATTGGAAGTACTCAGAAGACTTTAATTTTTTGAAATAATACATAAGTTCCCTTCAGAGTTTCTTGAGCTAGTTCAGAAAAGAAAAGTGAAGAATATAAGCAGAGAAGTCTTGTCTTTGGACTGTTTGTGGGTTTAATGACTCGAAATGGACAGAAATATGTCTTAGATGTTAATTTGCAATTGCAAACCTTGAAAGCTGGAAGAGGAACAATTTTGCTATGAACTTATGGGTAATATTGGTTACATACGGCTAAGGAAGTTTTGTTCAAACATTTTGAGAGACAAATATTTCAATTTTTCGGGCTCCTTTTCCTTCCAATTTTTTTCCCCCTTGCAGACCTTCTTTCCATTTCCTTCCATTTCTCTCCAAATTACTCATCCCAGAACTGCTTCTTCTCAACTAGATAGGTCGACATTTGAAGTGTACCTCACAAGGGAAGACCTTGTTTCCAAATCTCATATCATGGAAGCAAAAATAGCAGAACTATGTAGAAAAGGCTAACACCTAACAAACTTTCATCATCAAAATATCCAGATCAGCAATTTGTAATCAATGTGTGAATTCGCAGCCATGAGATTAAGCAAAAATCAATAGTGAGAGAATACCTTCGAAGAGATCTCTTTTGTGCCTGCTTGAACAACATTAGCTGCTGATTGCGCAGCTGATTGTGCGACCAATGATAGTCTGCCAAATCCCTGCGGAAAASCAGGAGAAGAACATTTTCAACCATCAAAACTATACAAAACATGAACAAGCGTAGCACACACGTATAATATACCTGAGTAAAAGTAGAGAGAACATCTCCCTGAGAACCATTCCTTGGCATTGGGGCAGGACTCGAGCCAAAGCCAACATATTTTCCTCCTTGGGAGGGCGGAAGCCCCTCAGGCTTCGACTCATTCTCCGCCATCTTCCTCGCAAAAAAACCCTCTTTATTAGCAGCAGAAGCCTCCAGCTGTGCCCGTGAATAAATATCCTCCGTGGATCTTGACCTAGCCGGCGTGCCACCGTTGCCGCTACTCCTGAAGTCCCCAGCTGACTGGTTCCTCCTCATATTGTTATTACCATTACTATACCCTCCATCATCGTAACTATCCCAGCTATCCCAACCCGAACTCCCCCCAGAGTTTCCGCTTCTACTTCCACCACTCAAGGGCGGCTTGCTCCCCGAGCCTCCTTTGAGGCTCTCTTTTACGACGGGAGGGTCCCTCCAGGGTTTACCCTCGGCAAGGGATTGGATCYTGTCGCGATAGACAGAGGCAGCCTTGGTGTTGTATTTGGTGACTATATCAGTTTCTTTTGGGATCCCATATTGGGAGATAAATTTGTTAAAATTGTCATTGCCGCCAAGCTCCATTTTTTTSAGCTGAATCTCRGACCAGGAATCCATGGTGACGGATCTCACAAATGAGATATGGACCCCAAGGCCGCGGTGCTTGCCAGAACATTCCAAGCACATAAAAACGCCRTAGGAGACCGAAGCCCATTGGGGATTTTTCTGGGAACAGTCTACACAGATCTTGTTACCCGGCTGCGATTGGAGYTCTCTAAGGCGGCGTGATGCGGCCATTGGATTAATTGAGACGGCCCGGATCCGATCTACTTAAGAATCGAATAGGAATTTCCGCGATCCGGATTTAGTTCAATCGGATCTGCGAAGATCGAATGGAAGTTAAAAGACAAAATCTTAAAGAGATAGTGATGGAATTGAGATCAGATCATGAGGCTTCAGGGTATACGAACTTTAAAATTCACAAAAAAGAAGAAGAAGAAGAAGAAGAAGTGTTGGGGGTGAAGGGAGAAAGAGAGAAAACGATTGAATCTGTGTTCTCTCTCTCGTCGGTGAAGGTGTGAAGGGCGAAAGGAAAGAGAAAAGAAGAGAGGGCCGACACCATCAAATTGGTTTGAGGTGGACGGTATGGCTGGTATAAAATTGCATTGTTGCTTTGGGAAAGCAGAGCGAACTCCAATTTTTCTGTTACCATATAATAAATCAATATATAATTCAATTTACTGTCGGAATTTATTAAAATTATGATAATTTAATTCTAATATAATTATTTTACAAAGTGATTTTTAATTCCTCATGTAACGAGTTTCAGACTTACTATATTAAAAWTTTTTAAATCAAATTATAAATTTAACAGTCAAAATTAATCATATATAATAAATTTATAATTTTCAGAAACTGAATTAATTTTCAAAAATTTCACTTTTAATTTTATTAAACGAATCTAAAATTTACTATTCACTTCTCAAAAATATAATTCTTTATTTAAAATTTTCAAGCTTTAATTTTATTCTTAATTTGAAAAATAAAATTGAATCGACGAGCAACATTGACGGATTGACAGAAATTTTCATCAAATAGCCAATTTGACAAGCTAGCGTATTTCGAAGGGTATAATAGTATTTTTCAAGGAGAAAAATAAAAGGAAAATTCACCGCTGTGGCTTTAGATCTTGAAGCCCATGTCTAKGTACTCTGCTTGACGGTAAAAGTCCAATTGCAAAGCCTCCCTTGGCGTGAAATGAGGGACAAACTTGGGCCTCTTTATGCCTTGACAAGGATAGAAGATGATCCGTCTTGTACAAGTAAGGGATAGCCTAGCCCAAAACAARTAGCCGAAGGTCTCACAAACTTGAGTAAGCCCAGCTCAAAATAAGGGGTGAAGGCATATACTGAGGGCTTAGGGAAGCTGGATAATGACTAAATAAAAGGACGGCCAAGCCCAAAACAAGTGAGCCTAAGGTCTTACAAACTTGACTACCGAACCCGTCGGCCTTTACCGGATTAACTATAAAAACTCCTCGTAATTCGGTTCAATWGTCAAATAGGTACATGTAATTTCAATTAACCACTTCTTAATCCTACCTAAAGAATTATGTCTAGGATGTGACTGAATYATTTTTGGCCCTTATGTCAGATGTTAGACTTTAAGTAAGTTATTACTATCTCTCTTTTCTTTAAATTTAAATAATAAATATACTCTTAATTCTCGTAATTATCGATCCTTAAATTCTGACATCTTCTTCAATAAAATTGAAGCTTTCGCGGTTCCATTCTTCTTCAAATTTGAGATGGAGATCTCAACAATCCTCACTGTGATAGAACCGGAAGATCGTCAGCGCCTATGAAAGAGGAGGCAAAAAGATAGGGTGCGAGGGGGAAATGAACACAAACTTTTGGG